>CABFWB010001908.1:82358-122049 GCA_902151455.1 Timema bartmani | reverse complement strand
GGGGGGGGGGGGTAGGGGTAGGGAGGGATTTGTACATTATTAAGAAATAAATAAGACGCCAAATAACAGGATCAAATGATTAATAAATAGGAAACAAGGCCTTTATACTTACCTGGAATATTGCAGACCTACAAAATAAAATCTAAATATTCTGACCTAAAGTGATTATATTATCGTAGGTTTAACCCAACAACAATGATATTGGAATAGAAATTGTTGAGATAAAACACACAAACACATTTTTAACAACTTTAATTTTTTCACTGTTGCAGACAACTGCTTTAGGTTGAAAGAGTAAACTGATGCTCTTGGTTGGACTGCAAGATTTGATTGTCGTTTTTTGTGTGTTTTATCTCAATTTCTATTCCAGTATCACTAATGTAAGTGTGTTGGCTATCCCTTCTAATTTAAAACATGATTTAACCTAGTGCAAATTCATATTTTATGTATCAACTAAAGAATGATTGTATTAAATTGCTAAAACTTAGGAAAATTTAATGTTTGCTAAATTTTTTCTAGAATTAGGAATCAATCCTTTAACTCATTGAATCCTGATTGGTATTTGAGTTTCAAAAAATATAAATATTTTATTTTCCATTATAAGTTTTATTTAGAGCTCTTATAACCGTCTCTGTAGTCAAATTTCCTGGCTACAGATCCAGAGATCCTAAGTTCGGTCCCCAGCGCTTCCATATTTTCCTGTGTAGCAGTGGATCTGGAACGGGCTCCAACTTAACCTTGTAAGGGCAAATGAGGAGCTACTTTAATAGAAAAGTGGTAACTCTGGTCTAGAAAACTGAGATTAACAGCCATAGGGCTTGCTGTGCTTGCCACATGGCACCCTCTATCCGCAGAATTGGGCATTATCTTTGCAAGCAAACCTTCTATTTATTTTTAAATACCAGCGTTGAGGCTAAGCAACTAAGAGCACCGTCTTTTGTGGCAATTACAAACTGCTTTGCTCTGTCATTAATTATCCCTTATACCAGAGGTTCTTAAGTAGGGTTAGGGAACCAAATAATGCAGGTATAAGACTCAATCTCTGAACCATTTAAAAAAAAGTGTATTTTAATGTAACAAACCTATCAATGTTATAAGTACAGTTTTTTTATATGTGATTGCCTTTCTCTATAAATAAATATGATAGAATCCTTATGATTTTCTATTCTTAAGTATCAATGTGTAAAATAAAACCAAGCTATTGAAATATTTTGAAGTCATATTTAACATATTTGAAGTAGGACTGGTGATCATGATAATGATGGTGTCAACTATCTGGTGGTGGGGGTATGGGGACACATTGGGCAATTCCTTGGGGCTCTGTAATTGTAAAAAAAAAAGTTAAGAACCCCTGCTTTAGAGGATACACAATTACTACATATTATCTAAGGACACAATATAAGCTCTCACCAATTTCAGGTCACAATCAACATAATTATGGAATACTTGAGCAAAACACAGAGCATGAATTTAAGCTGTCTGAAAACAAATTGTTTACTAAAATGACACTCAATCAGTTACTGATTATGCCTCATGTACTTGCAATAGTAGCTTAGTGGAGCTACAAAATAAAGTATAAGATGATGCCACGGCGTTTTGGTGTTCGGCAGATACAAACAAACTATACCAAAGAAAGTGTCTTCACACCATAGGCATATAAATGAAGCATTAAATAGCTCTTTTGATATTGCTTGCAATATGATAGCTGACAAAAACATATGATACACTTGACGTAATGTGAAAGTTCTAAATTTTATAACTCTTACGTTTATGGAATGTTATGTCAACGTTAATCAAAGTGTAGCCTGATGGCTTCCATTTAAAAACATAATTAGAACCATTACTTGATTTTACATGATCGTTAAGTTTATTGTGATCTTGGCATATGGTTTTACGAATAATTTCTTAGGGGATAAAGTGCAGCCTAACTTTGGGTAGTAATAGTAATACTAATAAATTATGTTTTATTGTGATATGTCATTTCTTTACTGCTACCCTATAGGCCTGCAATTTTCCACATAAAAATAAAGGGTTTTATTTAGTTTAATTTGTACATTATAAGAACATTTGTATATATTTGTTATTTTTAGGGTTTCCTTTTTTTTTCAATTGTAGTTGTGTATACATATTTTTCATTATAGCTCTATACTGTATATATTATTTTATTCGTGGTGATATTTTATTCTTGTCTTGAAAACTGTTATTTATGTGTGCCGAGACAGATTTGACTCCTCGAATCATGAGTCTGATCGCTAGAAAAGGTTGAACTTTCTACTAGTTACATAGTTCTTGGTTGTATAATATAACTCTTTATGTAAACCCTCTTTTCACTTTTTTGGGGAAGAAGCTAACGGGAAAGAGGGATATGAATTAGGATGAGAAAAAATGGCTTTCATATTGATAACTGGGACATTCACACTTTACACTGCTGCTACTGGACAAGGAGGAACACAGTTCACACCTTTCATAACTGCCCATGTAAAAAGTGGAATGTGGTTCATATTTTATACTGTTGCCCATGTTGGTGCTCTATTTAAGAAAATTGATGTTTACAATTCACTCCCTCGAATTAGATTTTGTTCTATTGGCACTTTATAGGGATTTACAACAACCTGTACGAGCAGATTGGCTGGTAAAGGCTGTGTTTATCTTCATGCATAACTAATGCCGTACAGTGTTGATTTTGAGTAACTTTTTATGCATTATGCATGAAGTTGAGCATAGAGAACCGTTAAACTTGAGGTGATTATCAGCCAATGAGAATTCAATTAAAGGCCGGTATACACAGCAAACAGAAAATATCTTGTGTTTATGTTTGAAATGCCTTATGTTGGACAAACTTGTTTGGGATTAACACATTTTCTTTGTTTTAGATGACGACGATTAAAATTGAAAATAAAGGGAAAATATAATCGGAACTAAATAAATTCAAGTATGATTTAATAGTACAGGCATCACTTAAATTAATTTTATTTTCAAAATATACAGTTTTATTAACTTTGTTTTTCGAGTTTTCCCTTTGGTGAAGTATTTTTGAATACCTGATCTGGCTTAACAGGTTACACCAATTTCTATTAATAAAAAACACTTGATTCAAGTAGAACTTTAGCCACTGTGTTGTATTATAATTCCTTTGTATTTTTACTATGAATTGTGTATGGTATCCTATGCCCTATTCTTTATATATATGCATTATTAATTAATATTAACCCAGTGTAAGGTGTTAACTGTGGTCCTTGTATTGATTTTGTCCTCAAACATATTTCTTAGTGAAAAATAACAAAGTTTGTATTGATCATTGTTTGTGATTAAGCTAGGTACATATTTTTCATTGTTTATGATATTTGGTCATATTTCCTGTTAATTCACTTGGGTGACGTTTTTATTAAACTGTTTTAATGGTGATAAAGTCACGGTTAAAAAATAAAAATAATCATCTTGAGATGAACTGAATATATCAATCCTTCCTTTTAACAGTTTTAAAACAAAATTAAGGATGTGCCCTTCAAATCCTTGAATCAGAATGGTTTTAGAGCAATCTTGTTGCTTGCTACTGGCTTAACCTAAATCATTGGACAAACCTAACAACCAATCTTCTTCAGACAATTAATTGATTTACCACTTAATGTGAATTTATGTAACAAAAATTGTCATAATTTATCTTTTCTATACAAACTTTTGAATTAATATTAACAAAATCGGATGAAGGCAAAAATATACCGATGTGAGAAAGTTAATTTCTTGGGGTTATTATATTTTCAAAGATTCACATTCAGGATTTGTGGGTAAAATGAAGATTCAACTTATCTCTCACCAAAACTTAATATCTATTCAAATGTTATGTAAGATTCAATTTTGCCATTGTGGGCACCACTTTAGTGAATGGGTGCTTGAAAAAAAATGTTTCACTATTGTATGTTATGTATAGGAGTACACTTGGAGGGTGACTGTACAAACTTATACCTGTAACTTACTCTTATGGTGACATCTTTTAATAATTAAATATATTTCTTTTCCTGAATACCTATTTATTTTCCATTAAAATTATCCCATTTATAAAAAATAAATATGCATTCAAATAAAATGTATTCCTATTATTTGGTATATTATTGGTGGTTTAAAAAGGATTTTTTTTAAAATAGTAACAAGACCAACTTGCTTAGGGGATTTTTAAACTGGGGATTGAGACTAAATTAGGAGATTCATCTATTAATGAAATATCCGACTACCCAATTCACAGCCAGTTTTAATTTTTCTTCCAAGATAGCATATTTGCAAAAGTAAAATTTTTTTAGAAAAAAAGTCTTACAATAATTCATGATAGAGCTATTTATTTATTTCATTGACTTAAGTTGCTCATGATGAGCTGTTAAAAATCTCTAATGTCAATCATTATAAATGGATGACTTGGTATCCGAACCGAGTTTGTGGGGATCCTTAGGGTTTTGAGTCAGACCACCTCGACAAGTGCATTTGTTTTTTCCGTCATCCATTTTATTATAAAAGATATATTTTTAATATTCAGTGGACTTGACTGATTTGCAATAGTACTTTCGGGCTCATTAAGGAAAGCAATGGGAAACGTCCTTATTCTTCATTTCCCTAGAATGCCTCTTCAGTGCAGCCGAGGCTTTACAGCTGACATTGAAATTGTGAGGATCCAACCAACCTTCGGGTTAAGTATTATTCATAAATACATTCACCCGTTCTAAAACTGCTTTGTTGAACATTGACTATAGATCAGTAGCAACACTGGAAAAGGTTAAAAACTTGGAAATATCAAGGAATTGATAACTATCACGAAATGTTGTTATTGGTCAGGGAGGATTGTATATTTGGTTGTCTAGGGAAGAGAAATGGTTTTTATTGCACGTTATTCCAACACTAATGTCAATGGAGCATATGCTTATTTATTTTTGGGTACACTACAAAAATAATTTACCAAAACAAATGGAATAGTATTACTTTTCTTTAAACATCCTGAAGCGAAATACTTCTTACTTCTTGGCATTATTGCTGGATTATTTATATGCCCCAATTTGTGGCTGCAATTGATGGGACACACTTCTTGGCTTAACCATAATCAAACATTACTTTACACTGTGGATATGTCATGATTGTATTATGGTTAAATTAAATAAAAATATATTTTTAATAGTTTGTTGGTATGACTTGCCACCTTTTTTTTTTTTAATTAAACCATCACATCAGCTCACAACACACAGATGTATGGCGTCCTCTTAAGTTTGTTAACAGATTCATGAGCAACAAAAAAAGTTTGATTATTCTCTTCTACAATTTTAGTCCTTTGACAAAATGTATCTTTTCTATTTTAACTGTTTTTATATGAGTGAACTAAGACAGGCGCGATACTTGTGTGTGTCACTTCTATTCCTCTCTCAAGGGGTGTGTGAAGCCCACTTTTTCAGTTTGAAGCAAACTAGAGTCAAATAAATATAAATATATTCTTTAAGCGGAATCAAATTTTGAATATTTTCTGTTGTTTCACGCTAAAAAATACATATTTTTTTTCTAAACCAACACTACTTCATGCACAAAAAATACATGAAAAATGTTTTATTGCACAATTGGTTGCAATATTTTGTTTCAATCTTGATAAATCAAGTTATTATCACAACATACAATTAATTTATTTCAGATTTTTTCCACAATATTAATTTGCAATGTACAAAACATCTCAGAATGGTTATTATTGAACATAAATGGAGCATTTTAGATGTCATTATTCTAATTGGTGAAGCTTTGAAGCTAGAATTTGTTTTGAAGCAAAGTTTAAGCTGATGTTTGTTTCAAAACCAAGTAAAAGCTTCACACACCCCTACCTCTCTAAATATCGCTATTGACAAGATATCTATTCAACCAACCAGAATTTATTAAATAATCATAGGACTTACAAACAAAGTGAACTAGATACGTTAGCTCCCAAAAGGTGTAGATTAACTTTACTAACTGTGTATCTCTACTCAAATGTATAAAACATGGGATGCAAGGGTCGGGTTAGGGACTAGCTTACACACTGATTTGGCTGTGAGAATTAAACAAAGTAATACTTTAACATCCTGCCCTATCAGCTCTACACCAATGAAATTAACTTCTATATAAAATAAAAGGAAATGAACTCAAATATATGTCAATTTAGAATTGTTAAGCGTTGGGAAAATTACACTAACATTACAATCCTTATCAATTCAGAGGCTTATAGTCTGGGAATCTTTCCTCAGATTGTGTAGCCAACCCCATACTTACCCCATATTATGAGCAAAGTGGAGTAAAAATTTGCATACAAACATTTGATTATTTCACGGAACTTTGTGCAATCCTTAAACGCTTCACTGTCAACTCTCAAATATATTTCAAGGATGTACATTAAGTTTAACTACTGACATTGTCTCTTAAGATGCCCTCTTCCCACTCTAATTTTCAAAATAATAAACCTAGCAGTTGTTTTAGTGTTAAAACTGAACACTATCTCTGCTAGTTTGTGGTAGTAACTTTTAGTTAATTCATAAGGAGGCTCTGCCCAATTTGCATTCTGTTCACTCTAGTATGATTAGTCTAATTTTACCAGTGAAACAAAGACTTTTGAGCAGGGAATCGAACCAGAACCAATAACCAAAATAGTTATTTTAAATATCCTTAAAAATAATTTGCTTCAGGACCGGAATTTAAATCTATATATTATATGTAGGTTCATAGTGGTTATTTTTACATCCACTATTGTGTTCAGCCTGTGGCCTGAGTCAGTTTTTTTTTATTTAAGCCATATATTTTCCAGTACCGGTTTGCTAGGCCTGTCGCAGCTTCATATGCCTTATAATCTAACTTAAAGACTAGGACAGGCACGACAACCAGCCTCCGACTGTTAATTCACTATTGTGAAAGGGTAAACCCAAATTCCACCAAGGATAAATTTTTCGGATATGCCGGGAATTGGAACTGGGTCCCTTAGCTCACTAGGCAGACAAGCTACCGACTGAGTTAAGGTGTCGGATTGGTTAATAATGGTTATAAACTTTTATAATTCATTTTTAAAATTGTGTTCTATGCCCTGTTTTAACTTAATTTTACTTTGAATTAATTTTCCCTATTCTCAGGATATTTTGTCAAGGTAGGATGTATTTATTTTCTAGGCGAATTAAAAAAAGTGTAGGTTTTTATCGCTTGGCTCTCTAGGTCAAAAGCTTAGGAAGATGTATTTAGCTCGTAGTTAAAGACGTGTCTAAGTGGGGGAGTATTGAGAAATGAGAACTATACTCCATTCACAGTAGGAATTACTCTCTGAAAGGTCTTTTTTCCTACCAATATCCTACTATATAATAGCTTTCTGGTAAGGAAAAAGGCCTTTCAGAAAACAATTCCTACGATGAACAGACTTTACCCCACACCTATAACCAGTTTTAAGTTAAATACAAATAACATTTATTGTGTTTTCTCCATTAGTTATGTTGTGGTTGGCTGGATAGTTTACATGGAGTGAAAGGGTGTTTAAGGGTTGTGAATTGTAATTCTTTTCACTCTCTGCCTTCAAATGTCAAGTTATACTTAGTCCAGAGAATGTTTTCATTGTATACAATGTAAAAAAAAATTTTATTATTATTAAATACGACAGGGGCATTGACATCAATGTTCACATTTGGAAATGTTTGAATTGAAATTGAAATATTGCCATGACAATATTTTAATAGCCTATTAGTCAAGTCTAAAATATTGTTTTTGTACATAAACATAACTTAGAGACAAATTCTCTATATATTTTTTTCAAACAAATCAACTTAAATTATATTTACAAAATCCTTATCTTTTCAAGATGGTAATTGGCTGGTTTGGCTGCATCAAACTAACATTAGATAATTCAATTTGTACGTTTTTCAATTTGAAACATAGATAGAAAAAAGTTTATTTAGTGATTAGTTTGAAAATGAGGTGAAACTATTTTGAAAGATTATACAAATTTTTACTATTCTTTTGAAATGTGTCTGATAAAAATATATAAAAACAATCTCCTTTTCAAATAATAAAAAAGTTGCACCATTATTTAGCTTTTAAATTACATCTCTTTGCATTTTTTATATAAATAACTTTTATTTTATTGAAAATTATTTTTAATCTATTTTGATAGTTTAGAATTTTATAATAGTCGTATAGCTATAAAATAAAAAATAAAAAGAACTGGAATATAATTAATAAACGAAAAAAGAAAACTTTATTTTTCTCCAAACACAATTTTAAAATGTTAATTGGAAGGACCATACTGATAAATATTTTGGTTCAACTCCGTGCTGTTAAGTGGTGTAATTTATTTGTATTCTCTTAAATAAAAATAAATTGCATTATTGAATAGAATCTTCATGGTATTAATTTAACTAAACCATGTTTGCAATAATTTGTATCCCAAAGTTTTATAAATTTTATTTTAACTAACGTATCTTATGTTTTATTTTATGCTATTTTTAAATAATAAGGGTATATCCATGTCTACTGTTGGAATTCAGGTATATAAATATCTTACCTCATCAGCATTTTGACCACTACACCTTCAAAAGCATACTTCTTCACTATGGATATATGGTATGAAAGTCACAGTATATCATACATTTATACTATCTAGAAATAAACTAACTTTGGCTCAATAGGTATAAGTCATACGATCATTGGGTGTGTAGTAGATTTAAAGCTCCTCTATTCTGATTTGCTAGTGACCGGACCGGGTGTTTTTTCTTAAATGGTTTCCCACTCCTCATCCACACAAATGTATGTACATTTCTTCTCAACTCTGCCGTCCTTCCCCATTGGTGTAATAAGATGTGGATAACCCCTTGTAATATTTGACGCCACATCTGGAACTGTTACATCATAACATGGTGTGGTTGTGTTAACATAATCAGGGGAGTCGAGCTTCAAATCTTGGACCAGGTGCACTGATTTTCTATATCAGACCTTTTCAAATTTAGCAGTTAAAATGGTTAATGTTGTTCCACAATTAATTATTTAATCATAAATACAAATAATTATATTTACCTTTCTAAGAAGTGTGTTTAAATATGTTGAAAATAAAAAAAGTTATTTTCTTTAATAGTATGTTTTTAAGCGACCTCTCTATGATAGCTAATTTTTTTTTATTTATTTTTTTTCACTTTTTACTTATAAGATGTGTTTGTTTAATGGAATTGCCATTTTTAACTTATCTTTCTGATGTCATCTTGTAACTTGTAATAAGGGTAGTAAAATAAATGCCAAGTGATGTTAGCCTGGGGTGTTTGTCAACCTTGAAAGTGTTCTAAATACATTTTGAATATGTAAAATCCTATTAAATAGATTGTAAATGAAGATAACTACAAATTTTCAACTGATAGCTAAAAAATAATGGTAATTCCTTTTACAGACTTGTAAAATATTTTCATTTTGTCATTCTGTAGAATCAAATTGTGGTTGGTTTTTCAACTAATAAAATAAAGTAAAAATAGTGGAGTTTGTTTTCATTGAGGACCTTCTTTTGAAATGATTAGACAATGCATGTGTTAACATACTAAACCTCTCGCTCAAAAGACTGGACTGCCTATGATGAGATTGGGGTTCAAATCTCTGTCGGGATACTGGTGGTGGTTTTTCCTAAATGATTTCACACTCTCTTCCCTACACACAAATGCAGGTTCATTTGTTTAAATTATACCCTCGCCATTCCTACCAAATTTTCATAATTAATGTGTGTATAAACTAAAGTGGTGAGATGCTTTTAAATAAAATGATACATATTTATTTTACTACCATTAATTATATAAAATAAAATACTTGAGTTCTTTTTTTAGACATGTTTTACTACCTATCCAAATATTAACACTTTAAAGGTAGAATTGAGAGAAAATAAACCCACATTTGCATCATGAAAGGAGTGGAAAATCAATTATAAGAACCACACTTAAGTTTTGATTTTAACATTTGGGCTATCCGCTCATTTATACTGCGGGGGTGGGGGGTGGAATGAGGAAGGTAGGATTTAAGATTAAATGTACCCGCATTTGTGTAAAAGAGGAGAGGGATTCTGTTTAAGGTAAAAAAAAGTCTCTAATACATCCGACCAAGATTCAAACCTTGGTCTTCCGGTCGCCAGTTATCCAGTCTATGTGAGAGCGACATGTTGGACGTTGCAGCCGAATCAAAGGTTCATGTACAAGAGATAATGGAAAAGAGACAAGTAACTTACAACCAAAGCACATTCTTTATTAACTTATTTCTGTTTTACTATTTTTGTTCATTAGCATGTTATGCGTTTACATTGTTGACTCCTATGTGAAATATTAGTATATCTCTTTTGGTTTTCTGCTAACTTATCACATTCTAAATCATGTCTACATAGTAGATACTTTTTTTTTATCCTTTAGCAATTTGATTTTAAGATAAAAGTGTGATTTTCTCATAAATATCTTGAAGCTTTTTATTCTTTTCGAGGAGTTTTAAGGTTTATTTGCCATTTTACACATGTGTAGATGTGTAAGATTAGCATATTTGTGTAACAGAAAACATGATTTGAGTTTCATAACTTTCATTATGTATTTTCAGTTTTTTAAACACCTAAAAAATAACTTTTGGGAATATTTAAGGTGACTAACTGGTAGAATTGGCATGTCTGCAAAGCAAAATTTGTTTTAAAATAAGGGCACAATATCATTGGGAGTTTATGGCAATTTTAAGCTTGTCACAGAAATTACCACTTTACAATTAGAATTTAAAACGTCATAAGCAAACATTTTGATTAAATTAAGTTGATAACCATTGCACAGTAATCTACTTTAAAAGGTTTCGTTTCATTGTTTGAGGATTTTACAGTAACTTACACAAAAACCTGAAAATTATGTGACCGACCTAGGCTTCCTACATGTTTTGTGCATGAATAAATCGGTGGTCTTTTCATATGCTCTTTATGCTGATGCAAATCCACTTCCTCTAAACTATCCTTCTTGTGCAAAATATATTAATTTAAAGTTGAGTAAATAAATGTAGTTCCAGTACTTCATTATAAATCACCATTTAAATTAGTTTTCAACTAGGGATTGTTTGGGGCTCGGTACTTTGGTTCTGCTCGCTCTTCAGTTAAGAACTATAACCAATCAAAGAGTTGGTTATCAGTTTCAAGTTTAAAAAAATTATTATTAGATAAAGTGAAATTAATATAGTTGACATAAAAATAGTTTATAACTTTCATAATACAAATGCTTTGCACTTCTTATGTCTACTGGCCCAGAGAATTAGTTTTTTAACCACTCATATTACATAAAGATGAAAACAATAACAAATGAGAGAAAACAGCATTTGATTAATTGATGTTGTTAAATGGAATTTGGATCCAAAAAACCAAAGAGGTAGGACCATAACCAACCCATCAGTACTTTTGACAGTATAAAGTACCCTATGGAAAACAAGACAGTATAACTATACAGTATTTCTTGTTTTAATCCTTTAAAAATCAGAGTGCACCCAAAAGGGAGGCGAGTGGGTCATTTCCCCCACCAAGACTGTAAATAGTTTTAACAGAAAATTTAAAAAATATGAAGTACAACTATAATACAAAGCACTTAAGGTGTGTGATTGTAGCAAGCAACATCTCAAGACCAGGTCTACAACTTGATATTCAAAACATGAACGCATTAAAAGTTCCTCAAAAATCTCAATCAGAAAAATAGACACAAGCAACAGCTTTTATAAATTGTATGTCCACCTACCCCCACCACAAAGAAATAAGTAAATTCTTGGGTGCGCCACTTATTGGCCGTAGTACTTTATGTACTTCTTCAAAATGTCCAAGCTTGTTGACAGTTTGTTCAGTCGATGTTCTTTGTGATCCAGTCAATGAAAGCTGTGATTCGAGTGTAGACACCGGGGTAGCCAGGCTCGGCACAACGATAACCGTATGACACAATGCCAATGAGGTAGAATTCTGTGCCACCCTTTGGCCACATCAGCGGGCCCCCAGAGTCACCCTAAAACATGGAAGAAAGAAGGATAAGCATAAATTCAAAGTCTCGGTTTATTGGTTTAGCAAAGGAAAGTGTATTTGTTCAGTTTAAAGATTTCATGTAGTGATGGGCCATTCAAATCTCTTTAAATTTTAACAATTTTTTTTTTCTCATCACATATTAGGCCTACTACCCATTTGTGTTATACGCATATGAAATTACTCTATAACACTAGGAACTCTAAAAGTTAATTGCCATACTTACAAAATTATGCCACCTATTTCTATCATTAGCTAATTCTATCCAGTCCACCTCATTACACCCTATATCTTTCAGGTCCATTGCAATATTAACTTCTTTTCTGTGTCTAGGTCATCCCACTGGTATCTTTCTATTAGATTTACCAGTCGATACCTTTGAAAGTAATTCTAGTTTCTTCCATTTGTGCATGTCCTGCCCACTGTAACTTGCAAGATTCGACTAGCTTAACAATATCTTGCGATAATTACAAGGTATATAACTCATCAGTGTGTAACCTCCTCCACTGTCCATTGTCTTCATCCCTTTTTTAATCAAATATTTTCCTAAGTAGTACTTTATTTTCAAACACCGTAAATGTCTTCTCTTCGTGTAAGGCAAGGAACCAAGTCTCACAACCATAAAGAACAACCGGTAAAACTATTGTTTTGTACATTCTGAGTTCTACATTTCCTGACAGCAGGTGAAATGTTAACAACTTGATGACTGAATAATAGCATGCATTCCCCGACTGTATTGTTTTCTTGATTTCCCTTCAATATTGTTACTGTTCCTGAATATTTTAACTCATTAAACCCTACCAAATGATATGTTGTTCGCAGTAATCTCTCAATTTTCATTCACAATCTATGTTCTCTGTGTGAACATGTATTTAGTCTACTCAATATTCACTTTCAATCCAATTTCCATGCTGGCCCCTGATAAAATTTCTACATTTCTGGCAACAGCTTCCTATTACTTAACAAATCCAAATCATATGCTTATCTTAATGGCTGTGTTGTGACGTTCAATGTCGAGCCTTTCCTAGTATCTTGCATTAGCTTACTTTAGTGTATATTAAAAATAATGGGGAAAGTGAATCTCCTTGTTTCATTTCATCAAATACAGTATTTTGAAATATTCTGATAAGTAAAATCTAACGTGTAACCTACCATGCATATCTGTCAAACATACCTCATTTATCTTGACAAGATTTTGGATATCCTAAACTTAACTAAAATTTCATATATTGTGTTTCTTTTAACTG
Source organism: Timema bartmani (assembly GCA_902151455.1). Lineage (NCBI taxonomy): Eukaryota > Metazoa > Arthropoda > Insecta > Phasmatodea > Timematidae > Timema > Timema bartmani. The sequence continues at coordinate 108,792 of CABFWB010001908.1, read as the reverse complement.
AATTGTAGGCCTTTTTAAAATCTACTAATAATTAATGTACCATCCTGTTGTATTCCCACTTTTTCTCTAATACTTGCTGAATATTAAAAATCTGATTTGTCGTCAATCTCCTTTATACCTTCGATTCTAAGATGCACTTTTTATGCAATTTAAACATCTATAAAAACGGGGTGTGTCTAAGAATCTATGGTGTCTTAGAATCACATTTCTTTTAGATGTTTCCCGCGCTTTGCACTTTGGCTCATTAGAATCAGACTCTGAAGATGAAGTATACTCTAATATTGATTCATATGTAGATATTGACGACACAGAAGAATCAGACTTATAATGATTCAGAAGGCTATGGACTTCACAGTTACACAAGTGACAGCGGTTTATGAATTTCTATTGCTAATATTTCACCACCTCCCTTTATTAACTCTGCTGAAAGTCAATCTATAACTGGAATTTTATAGTTATTTAGCTTCTTAATATCTTCTTTGACTTCAATAATACTAGCTTCTTGGACTATTGGTTCAGCAGTATCGATTTTGACAACTTCCTCCAATTCAAAACATTCCTCATAATCTGCTATTAGATTACCATTCTCATCTTTCACTAAATTGGTGCAAGCTAGATAATTTTTTCTACGCCCGTTAGTTATACCTTAATTAAGTTCCCTGATATAATTTTTGCTATTTCATTCTATCTCACTAACTTTACTCTTACCTGCTTCAGTGGCCACATGGTCTAAGGCAGGGGTTGGCAAAAGGTTGATTGTGATTGACCGCTCGATCTCACAACAATTTGCAGTCGATCATGTAATAAAACTATAATGTCATGAAAAGGCAAGCTTACCTTTGTTCCACTATGGTACAGTCTATAAGAGCCATAGTGTAATGCATTAAGGTACAGTTGACTACTTTAAAGGGATAAACCGAGTGTACATTTTATATATTTTATGTATTTTATATAAAGGCCGGGACATCAGTATTGGAGGAAATATTTAATTCAAGGAATAAATAGAAGATTTATAGAGAAAAAAAAAGTTAAAAGTAGAGTGGAGAAACGAAGGGTGATCACAGGACCTTTGATAAATGTTAAAGTTGATTGGGACTCCAAACAGTTTGCCAATCCCTGGTTTAAAGCATTACTCTCGTGTTAGACTAGACTACCAATGACAGTGAGATTGGTGTATGAATCTTGGTCGAGTGTACTGTAGGTGGTTTTTCCAAAATGGTTTTCCAGTCTCCCTCCACACAAATGTGAATACACTTCCTATAAATTCAACCTTCCTCATCCCTAACTCATTAGTATAATTATCACATATGTGTATAGCCTGAACAGGTTGTAAGATGTGGTGCTAAAAAAAACTTAACTCTGAATATGACACTGTCCTTCCTTTTCAGCATAGCTAAATGTATTGAATGTTAAAGTTCGATTCACCAGGACAACAACATAATTTTACTTTCTTTCCTTCTTCAAATTATTTTGAGAATTTGTTGTAAAACCATGGCTTCTTCATACTCTTTTTGCGGGTACCTATGTACACTACTCCTCACTGCATCTCTAGTATTAATCCTGACAATTTCCCGCTGTTTCTCTGTATGAATGCTTCACTCACTATCTTGTGAGCAATATAGGGCAGCAAACCTATTTAAAATTTCAATTTGATACCAAGTCCTACACTCATCTATCAGATTCTCTAACTAGATCATATTTTTTTAACTTGTATACCGTCGAGGGAGTAGAAAACCATTTAAGGAAAACCACCCTGTACATCCGATCAGGATTCTAACTCCAATCTTCCCAACATCGGAGTTCATTCTATTGTAAGTGTGATGCCTTAAGCCATTCAACCACCAAAGTGGGTGACTTTTTAATATTAGATGATTCCAAAAATTATTAGATTCAAGATAAAAAAATAATAATTTTAATAATAATTTTTAACTACAAATTTAGAGACATTGTGGTTCTTAGTATTGGTTCAGCCCAACACAATTGAAGGACAAATCCTACAACCATACCATCCATATACCATTCATTTACTACTTTTTAAATTGAATAAAATCAGAATAAAGGGAGAAAAAACCCATCCAGTAAAGTTAACTTCTTATGATACCATAATCATGTTATCTAATATTTGGATTCATATTCTAAACTTATCATATTATTTGAGACTCGAAATCTATAGAAATTGGATTTGACCCATTTCAATTTCAACCGGTAATAAAATTTACAAAACATAGCTCAGATTTTATTATGTATCATTGATTTAACAATATATATATATATATTAGATAAAATAAACAAACTTTGAGATCACATTGATAATCATGATACATTCATTATTTTTGGACAATGTTGTCTGTCTCATTCTTAGTCTGGTTTGGCATTGATGAGGATATCAGGATTTTAGTCCTGGCCTGTGGTACAAAGTTGTTTTTCCTGAATAGTTCCCCACATCCCCTCCACACAAACACAGGTATACTTTCTCTAAATTCTACCTTCCTCATTTATACCTCACTAGTGTATGGATTCAGATAGCTCAGATGCATGTAACATACAGTGAAATTACCAATATTTTATCAGATAGCCATTTAAGAGGATTGAATGTTGAATTTAATGTGCAGGCACATTTTTTCAACAACCTCAGAATGTTTTATCAAGGGTACCTAATTTATGATTGTTGTTATTTATTTGGGCTGTTTAATGTAAAGACCCACCTCGGTAGCGTAGTTAGCTAACGCGCCAGTCATGTTGAGCTAGACCACTGAGGACAGGGAGATTGAGGTTCGAATCTCGGTCGGGTGAACTGGGGGTGGTTTTCCTAAATGGTTTTCCACTCTCCCTCCACGCAAATGTGGGTTCACTTCCTCTAAAATTCAACCTTCCCAATTCCTAATCCATTAGTGTAATTAATACTTAAGCGTATAACCTGAACGGTTAGTAAGACGCGGTGCTAAAAAAAGATTAATGTAAACTTTATGAACATAATTATTATATCAGGATATGGCTTATAAACAAACTTAATTCATTACTGCAAAAGGGCAAGCCCTAATTTTCACCAATGATAAGGTTTTCGGCCATGCTGAGAATCGAACCCGGGGCCTTTAGCTCAGTTGACAAGATGCATTTCTGACTTAACTATGATTGTTGTTTCTAATTTTTACTGTTTCAATGTTTGTTAATAATGATATTTTAGACTTGACAAAGCATAGAACCTTGTTTTTAGCCCTCTCTAACCATGGAATTGGGGGTGAAACATAGATTAGAAAGTTGTGTCTGCACATGTGTATTGAGTTGTGCTCGTGAGGTACCTGACAAGCATCCTTGCCTCCCTTGGCAAAGCCGGCGCACAGCACTCGGTCGTCGATGATGGTGGTGTGGAAGTTTTCGTAGGCGCTCTTGCAGGAGTCCTGCTCTACCACGGGAACTTGTAGTTGCAGAAGAGCCGTGCTGGATGGGCCATCTGCAAGCATAGACAAACAGTCCATATTGCTTTTATCGGTAGATTATAAATTTTATAAAACTGCTTATTAGCAACATTTCTGAGACTGTTCAGGATCCCAAAATTCAGGAAAATTTCCATGAAATCAGACTTTGACAATCTTGAAATATCTTAATTTATTTAATTTTGGCTCTTCTTCGACGGTCGCATGGTCTAGGGCATCACTTTTGCAATGCATTAGACTGCTGATGACAGGGAGATTGAGGTTCGAATCTCAGTCGGGTGTACTGAGGGCAACTTTTCCTAAATGGTCTTCCCTTCGTCCTCCAAACAAATGTGGGTACACTTCCTCTAAATTCAATTTTCCTCATCCCTAGCTCATTAACGTAATTATTACATATGCATATAGCCTGAACAGGTAGTAAGACACGATGCTAAAAAAATAGTAAAATAAATTATTTATGTTATTTAAATACATACATATTCTTTGGTCAAATTAAATACTTAGAAGCTTGTTTTTACAAGTAAACCAGGAAATGGTGGAAATTTGCCCATCCCTTTATTATTTATGATTAAAATCATTTAAATGTTAGTTATATTCAGATTCATATTTTATTCATCTTTTAAAGTAAGTCCAGAATTCGTACATTTGCATTTGTTTAGAGTTAGCTTTTACTTCCATGTTGAATACCTACTCGAGAATCAAGTGTAGGCTCCACCCCTTTTATTGTTTCCTGCATTTCAATAACTAGTGATTGGTCCAATGTTAAGAGAATTCTTTTTACATTGGGTTGCTCGATAAAGAGAAATAGTGCTAGTTTTTGGGGTCAACAAATGTAAGAAAGCACATGAAGTACACGGAAAAACAAGGCACGCCATTTTCACAGCTTGGCTCATTCAGTCGCACTTAGAATATTTACAATGAAAAGACGTCTAAACAGACGTGTCAGATTTGTGAACAGTATGTATGTATTGTGATCGCTCGGAACATGTAAAACTAAATTATGTAATAAAGAGTACTGTCGAAATCCAAATCATGAATAACTATTAATAATAAGACCCAAACTAAGGAAAGGAAGGAAACAAGAACCTTTCAGACACCTAGGCCCAAACGTACTAACCTAGACATATAAAATATAGCAGTTTAGCTAAGATTTAGAAAAGTAAATATGTCTCGTTTCCATGAGAACTTCTCAAAGTTAAACTGTCAATTCTGCATAGAAATAAACATTTCATACGGACAATAGTTCATTGCTTGGAATAGACTAGTGTATCGCTTTGCTATTTTATAACTTTGGATTGCCATGTTCCAGTCATTTTTTATTTGAAATACCTGAAGGTCCTTGATTTTCTTACAATTTTTTAAGGGGTTTGACATGACCACTGGATGTAGAGTTACCAACTTTCTTAATTTAGGACAGCAACACTCAACCTTTATACTCACTGAAATTAATTGCCCCCCAACCTGCGATGAAGGGGTAGTTGCGAACAAACGACATTGAGCGCAGTTCAGGGGCCGTAGGGAGACATATGGGGCGTATCATCACTGAAAAAGAATAATTTATTTTTAAATCATGAAATAGTCAATTTCATGACTGTATTTATTTGAAATTAAGAATGTGACTTAATCATTTCTTAAAGCTAACGAAAATAATAAAGTTTTGTAAACACATTTCACTCCTTACCAGTGTTTGTTTATATTGCATAGCATGGCCTTATCAGGGAAATTAGTGGCACATTCCTTATTTGTGTTTGAATTTTCCAAACTTTACATAAGTTATCTGTGCCTTTGGAAAATGAAAATATTATAATTTTCATCAGGTCGCCTTGAAGGTGCCATGACCCCCTATAGGCTATTAACTGATATGTGTTAGGAGCTTCAGCTGTTTGGTAGATAAATCAAATTAGACTAATTATTGTAATATAAAACACTCTAATGCGACAAGATGTTTTTAGAAACATTTAACAATATCGTTCAGATATCGAGCATTTATTTCAAATCTTAAAAAAACAATTTAAGCTCTACCTGACAGACAAAAAAATCTTAGTTGGCAACACTGGTGTATTAACTCACATGTCGTTTGTACACTCTCTTTGAGCCATAGGATAGCGATGTCATTGCTGAAGGTAGTGGGACTGTATTCCTCATGGATCTTATTCTTGGCTATGGGTACATCAATTGGCGAAGCTCCATCTTCGTCCGATTCCAAGTTATGTTCACCCAACCTCACCATATACCTTATTGAGAAGAGACAAAGATTTAAAAGTATGCAGCTTACCCATTGTAGTAGTGGCTCAGATGTGAGGGCATTGATGGTAACAGCTGATCAGGGGCAAGAAGTTATATGTTTCCAAAAGTGTAATGATGAGTATAGCCTCCCAAGGTATAAATCCAAGAGCTAGGGAAAAACCCACTATCAAATAAATAAAAACCTGTTTATTGTAATTTATTGAAATCTTTGTTGACTATTTTCACTAATTGGAAACAAAAATTAAATAAACGAGTATTTATGACAACTTAGTTATAACAAGTCTATTTCTAAATATACAAGCCATCTAATGTTTTACCTTTAAGAAGCTGGCAATGATCTTTCAATGTCATCCTCAAGTGCATTAGTCAAAATTCAATCTACTCCATTGTCTATGGTTGAAAAAATCGCAATACTTGAGAATATAAAATAATGTCATGTATAGTGATGCCCATCTTGAGAGCAAGCAAGATGGCGTGTTCTCAACACTTGTCAAAATTATGCTGACATGGCAGAAGGTATAGATTTTAAGGTGAAAAAAGGAATAAAATGAAGGAATATCGGAATATCCCTTCTAAATAGCTTCTGGAGCTGTTGAATGCTCAAACATTTCTCCTTTCCTTCTATATGCATTTGGAGTGTGATGTATGGTTACCAAAGAGGTCCACTTAGTTGGGTTTTTTTGACATGGATGCCATTGGTTATATCTGAAAACAACTTAAGTAAATACTACTACATCCCATATGACCTATTATAAACTATTGGATAAGATAATGCCTGGAGGGTTACAAAACATCTAAGTCCTTATTGTAAAATTCTCTGACTTTTAGAGGTTTTCGAAACAACCTTTTTCCAGTTTTTGTTGTGGAGTGACGATTGTTTCCTTTATTTCATTATTTTCATACTTATTTTAGAAAAATAGAACCAGCTTTATACATCAAAGTTTTTATAAGCTATTTTTCCCATTTTTAATGTGGCAATGTGGCAATGTGGCAAATGTGGTATAAAAACAAAAACTGTAAAACAATCTCATATCTGTAGCCACCGTGAGCACTGATTAAATAATATGCTTAGTACTCGTTTTAATGCAAATGTTAAACTGTAACGTTTCAGGATTAGGCCCGGCTTAACTCACAGGTCGTCTCTGCTGTAGACGCAATGTCCTGCGGTGATGACATGCCTCGTGGTCACCAGGGCTGCCCCACAGAGGAACTTGGGGCCCTTCTTGGTGCTTGTGGCAGGGCGAGTATAACCTAGAGCGGCCAGCCATGGAAACGCCCCTGAAATAGCCAAGTCATTATCAAGAGGGGTCCACTTTTGAGTTGATTGGGAACCAAAAACAGGTTAACAAGATTGTAATTTTATTACACATCCAAATTTGACAAGCTAAGTGAATGGGACTGTCAGATGTTTTAAGGCAAGGAGTGTTTAGGCTTAAAAAAAATTATCATATCAAAATAACTTTACCAATTCTGTTGAAGCAAGGGGGGAAGGGGAGGGGTTGTGATGATGTCTTCTTCTAAAAGGTGGATAGTTCTCATCATAGAATAAATTAATTTGTAAATAAAATAATATTTTTCATCTATTTTAACAAACTATAAAAGTTAACTCATCTAAGTTGCAAGAAATAGGTCGGCAATATTATCTATTACAACTTACTCCCTTAACCACTTAAACCTTTCAAAATTATTCCTAAATTATGTAATTTTTAAAACAAGCAATTATTTATTAATAGCTTACCCAGCTAACTTAGCCTACCCTTCTATTTGCAGATAAATTTAAATTTCTATTAATATTGTAATAAACAATTTCAAACGGTACAAAAACAATTATATAATATTTATGCAATGAAATGATCAAAAACCTATTACACTACAAATCATGATGATGTGTTCATAAATATTAAGTTCTTGTGTGATTGTGGTGAGTTTTCTTTTTTATTGTAAAATTATATTGATACCATATAGCCTAAATCATATGAATTGATTCTCTGTGTTCTTAAGTTAATTAATAATAATAATAATAATAATAATAATAATAATAATAATAATAATAATAATAATAATAATAATAATAATAATAGAATATACATATATTGTAACATTATGATAAAGAAAATATTTTTTAAATACGCTATATGAAGTGTATTATAATCTGTAAGAGAGTTGTGTTGCTTTTTTACTGCAAAAAACTATTATTGACAAAGACAAACAATAATAACTTTTATCCCTGACTCCTGCCACGAATAACACCCTTCCTTCAACTATCCTTGATCATTATTTAGATCGAGAGATTTAATAAACCACATTGGTGGTCTAATCATCCTAAACACCTAAATCAATAAGTCTTAAGTGCCTGTGAGTCGGCAAAGTAAAAATTCACCCTCCCTATCCTGTATCTCTAAACTCACCCAGCTTAGAAGGGTATCCCCCAACGATGCGTTGGGAGCTGATATTACTGAAGCCACACTGTGGGTACTGGGGCAGTGCCCCTCCCTTGACAATAGGCAGCGGTGCAGGAGGTGGTGTTGTCCCACCCCCTCCCTCCTCCACACGTGAGGTGGTGTCAATGCAGCACACCTTGGGGTCGAAACCATCATATCCACAGGCAGAGCCCCTGAGAAACTGTGCCACGCCAGGCTGCTGTCTATTAGACCTCAGGAGAGACAGGAGCTCTGGACACTGCTTGATGTTGATACAGCGGCCATTTTTATTGTCCGGGGTCAGGCACGAAGGGCGAGACTGGAAACGAATATCTGTGCAAGCGTGGGCATTAACCAAGGAAAATATGTTAGGACAGCTGACCAGGACAGTGGTATATGACTTGGAAATTCCCAATACATGACTTACAAACTGATAAGCGGTATTACCTGCATCAGTGGTAACATCAACTAAACTCAATATTTAGTCTGGTTTTCCAGTAACAAGACGATTATGGAGTAGAGTTTAAATCCCGTCCAAGTGTAGGCACACTGAAGGTGTTTCTTTAAAAAAAAATTGTTTTCCAATTTTCATCTGTGTAGATTCTGCTACATTTCCTCTCAATTATACAGCTCTAATCCCTACCCCATTTTTGTAATTAAAATGCATATAGCATGGAGTAGGCTACATTCAGCCCAATATTCAAACCCTGGCCTTCCTGTCACAGGAGAAAAAAGAAAGACTAGCCCTTGACATTTAGTCTGAATGTCCATCATGGTTTTTCAAATGTGATTTATAGCTATGGAAATTCCATCTGCCTGCTAGTTTTCCTCAAAACGACCCTATCTTTCCTTGCTCAATAGATTTAGTAATTACGGGCCTTTTTCAGTGCCTACATTTACTTTTGAATATTGCTTGATACCCGTGTGCTATTTATAATAAAATAAGAAAAAATTACTAAGCCTATCATTAAATAGGGTAAATAGTGACCAAAACAATGAAAACTAAGACTAAGGAGTCACTCTCGTAATAGAATGGAGTGCCTATGACGGGGAAAATGGAGTTTTCAAATCCTGTTCAGATGTACTAATAGTGGTTTTTCATAAATGGTTTACATCATCCCTCCAGGCAAAACGCGGGTGTGTGCCTGCTCCCTCTAAATTCAAATATGAGGATCAGGGGTTCAATCCTCGGTCCCGGCACAGATTTTTCTGATTGCCAAACCCTTCCTTCACCTCTGACAAGATGTGTATTAATCACAACTTGTGAATGTGAGGAATGCCAGGCCTCTACCATGGTTCGGATTCCACGTTAAACGGTAAGTCCTCCATTTCATCTCACAATCACCCTACCATTGCACATTAGCGTAAGTGCGTATAACCCGAACGGGTAGTAAGACGCGGTGCTAATAATAATAATAATATTAGTATCCATAATTTATCAATTACAAAAACTTAGATGACGCTAGTAAATGGAGTATAAACCAAATAGTAGGGGCTTTGAACCTACAAAAGCAAAGCTAATATTTCTGAAAATTTGGTATTTCTCAGAAAACATTTTTCTAGAAGCAGCTCTTCCCGGGGTGTTTAGATTTAAAAAAAAAAAGTTTCTGGGGGACCACAGAATACGGACCACGGACCTACGGATACGCAGTCTGTGTCAGGGCCTTAAGCAGGCATCTGAGGGTTGGCTTGATGTTGTAGGGGTAGGTATGCGATAGTAGAGTTCACGGCAGAATATTGATGAGTTAATTTATACTAACTTTCTTAAATAATTACGATGATTTTTGTCTGGTTTATTAATTTGAAAAAAATATGTACTGGTACCTTTATTTGCGCTAAAACCCTATGTTTGTACTGAAAAAAAATTGATCCTACTCACAAGGGGGAAAACGGGCAACTTTGCATCAATTTAATAAATTAATTACTAAGATTTATTAAAATCTCTTTCAGTACAAACATAAAAATGTATTTAACCCACAAGATAAAACAAAATACCCCATGCTTCTGCGATATTTCATAGTCCCGGAAAAATTCTAGAAAGTAAGCGGTATTTTTGCTCTCTTCTCAGCCCGGCCTTCAACTTTGCTCGCTGGGCTAAAGCTAACGGAGAGTTTACTAGCCAACGCGCTTACTTATAGTAATCTTGTCCTGTGTAATTGTGGTTTAACTGTTTGAAAAAAATAATAAACAGAAACTAAAGAAAATATTGTATTTTTATTTCATTCTTAAATAACCACAACACTTAGTTTACTTAAAATATCCCATGGAGCCCATATTAAAATAAACTTGATGGGTCCTAGGTTTTTCTAGCAAAATTAGGAACTGCAGACTGCTACAATCTTGAGTCTATGTTTGAATAAACACCCAGACATTATGCTTGCTACTAACCTTGTGGTTGAGCTTGTGACAGTGTGAGGTGTGAGGCGAGACACACCGCTACAAGCGCTAGTGTTCGCTTTGTGTCGGGCATTCTCTGGGAACCTGCAGGAATTAACACGGATATTAGTTTTTGACTCTTACGACCTGTTCAATCTACACACATACCTACACCAATTGAAATAGAAAGAGGAAGTTCAAATTTTGAGAAAATATACCCGCATCAGCGCAGGAGAAACAGAAAACCAATTCTTAGAATGCCCAACTGGGATTAAAACCCCGACCTTCACCATCAAACTATTAGGAGCCTGACGCTATAGACCACGTATAATGAAAAAAACCAAAGGAAAGTATTAATTGTCTGACGATAAACCTATGACCCGCATCTGTGGGTGGGCGAACTAAGCGTCAAGCTCATCTAGTCCGGCTTTCCAGTAACGAGGAGGTAAGGGTTTGAGTCCCAGCCAGATGTAATGATAGTATTTTCCCTCAATAACAGCCCCACGCGGGAAAACCCTGTTCATGGTAGAATAGGGCGATCTGAAAGTCCTTTTCCCTGTCATAATTCTACCATATAGTAGGATTTTGGTAAGAAAAAGTACCTTTCATGCGTTCCTTCCTACCATAAACAAAGCACATTTCCTATTAATTCTACTTTCCTCTTTTCTACTCATTATTATTAAAGCGCGTACAGCCTCGAGTTGAGGATGTTTGACTCAGCCAACAAAACAACAATGTTTCATACACATATAAATCAACGTAAAAAGGTTACAGTATGATATGAGATTTTTCATTTTTTAAGTAATTTTACATACCACTAGTCAAATACTAATTAACTTGATCGTTATTTTAATATCTACCTACAAGTTACATTCTTTATAACGTCCCAATGTAACTCTAGCTCTATCAACATTTCAAACAACAGATGGATCTTGGTACATCCAAATAGTATCGAAGAATTAAGGGCGTATCAGTTTTTGCTAATAAGGTGAGGAAGAAGAGAACAAGAGTTAAGGACTGTAGTTTTGTAGTTTTTATAACTTGATTCAGTGAACACATTTACTTAGATTTTTTGCCCAAAATAATATCAGCAGTTCTTGAATAGTTGTCATGACTCATGAGCATAGTGGCATTTGATGAAAAACTGTAAAAAGTCGAAGTCAAATTACGCAATGATTGCGAAAAATATTCAAGAATATTTTAGTTTAATTTGTTTAAAAAATTAAACTAAATGCATATAATAGATCCATTTTTTTTTTACAGAAACGGGTTTTTTTACATAGAAACTATAACTGTAAGATTATAAATGAGAAATACGTACATTCTGCCCCTTACCTCTCCTCTCCCTCATGCGAACGTGTATTTTTATATAAAAAACAATGTAAATATAATATAGTAGTATTACGTCAAATTTATAATATCCCCCTCCCCTAGGTAAATGAGCTTTCTACGCCTTTGACTATGAGCATATTTTCCCTAGCTTAATTGTAGTTCTAGCACAACATACAGTAGTACTTCATATAATAAATTTATCACTTAGTAAAAAAAGAACAAAAATTCAATTTATGCTCTTACTAAATATATCTATGACCTTCGAACTAGTATCACCCAGAGCTATTATATGTTATAAAACAAACACAACTTCAATTTCTCCACCAGTCCAGGCAATCAAATACATCTTATAACTTAGATAATAGACTAGAGAGAAAGGTTGATGCACACTTGTCCGTATCGCATCAGATCGGCTCACATCTGCTCAGAATGTGTTTTTTTTGGCGCATACTTGTCCGCATCGGATCGGCTCGGCTCCTTTCTGAATTAATTGCCCTACCCAGCTATATCTCCTCTAGACCAGTAGCACTCACACTCATGGATATATCAATTAGTGAGGTGGACGTTATAGTTGTTGCCTTTGTGTGCGCTGCAACAGTTGCAAGAAAGAAGCAATGGAATCGAAACTAATCAGATTGTATGGGGTACCTTGGAATGTTTTTCTTAATTTTAAACCTGGCTCTCAAATTAAGGGTACAGTGGCGTTACCACTTCTTTGGTTTTACATGATAGCTAGCAGATGCTATCAGTAATGCCAACATTGTCTGAAAGTAGCTTTTATCAACACAATTGGAAAAAATTATTATTTGCTAAGTATTACTATTACTATCACTAAAAATATTATCAATCACTTTTAACAATACTTTCCCAAGGATTACAGTATAATTTTACTTTCCATAATCAAATTTAAGAAAAATAAAGTCTAGTAAATTCACTCTAGTTTTTCTTTTAACTCTTGTGGCATTTACAGGTTAAATAAAGCGTGAAATTTTACATTTAATGGTATTATATGCAGTTATTAATATTTTTATAACTGGCCTCGTATTTATTTAACATAAATAAATGGTTTGTGATAATAAAGAGGAAAAAAGATACAAAATGTTTGTGAAGTAATATAAGGTTTAAATTTGGTAAACACTAGTATTAATAAAATTCACCGTCCAACCAGCAACACGTTCCTCTACGTCACCAACTGGCAGCATAGCTTCTATCCAGTGGCCATATTTGTTTTCAGCATATAAGGCCACTTTTAACGTTCTCTTGTTTTTAATAATTAATTTGAATTAAACAGCAAAAGAAAACTTCAAAACTAAACAACCAACCAAACGGTTATTTTCATAACCAAAATCTAACAATTTTAAAGATACATTATAACAGTGAATTATCGTATAAAATACAGTTAATAAAACCACGTGCGTGAGTAAACAATTTGAAGCGAACAAAATATTTTATGGTTGAGTATTTAGGCCGTTATTAAGTACCGTTAATAATTGTATTACAAATTTGAATAATACAGTGTCTTTTTTGAATATTAATTCGGCTACTTAGTAATCTGTGTGGTCTTTTGTGAATATTTTTTCGGTGTGTGAGCATGTTATTCTTGGAAAATAAAAGTTTTTTTACTGATCTTAGGATAATTATTTATCTAATATAACATTAAAGCGCGTGATAAAAAAAAAGCGAGTGTTTCTCAGTGATCGATATACATTATTCGAAAATTTAAGTGTATCAAGACTATTAAATAAATCTTTTAACCCCAAGAATGTGTTGTGATGCCCTTTTGGCTAAACCTCGAGTTTTAGGATTTTTATAGTATTCAAAAAAAAAATCTGTGGAGTGTAATAAAACATTCTTGCGAGTCTTTCTCCAGTGTTGATTAAATAAATACCAGGCTAAGACTTCAAGTTATAAGTTACTGTATTTTTATTAGAGACTTTGTTATAACTGTTTAAGAGGAGTGAATCTTAAATATATTTTTGTTAATTAGCATAGCTTTTGATTTGTCATTGTCATTTATTTTATAGGCCTAAACATATTTTCTATTGTGGAAAAAATTAATAACTAATACTAAGCCTAACATCAACATATCAAGGTCAACAATAAATAAATAAATATATATAAATAAAAAATAAATAAAAGTCATATGTGTCTTGTATAGACCTCAATTTTGGCTGTCAGAAGTGACAGCTGCTAGACACATGTTTTTGCAGATCATGTGTTTCGGCGTAGGGATCCATAATTTGGTCTGGTAACTTTTCAAGCTGTCAGCTGTCATTCAGCACCAAAGAAGCTATGTGGGGACTGTAGCTTACCGATGAGTGATTTTACTGAATTACAAATTTGATTAAATGTCTTTTACGATTTTGTTAAGATATGCATATTTAGATTTGTTTGACATGACAAATAACACTGTATCATTGGTTTTTGGACAAAAATTCGTCGAAGGGTAGTTTACTGATGGAACATTTTTGAATTTTCAAAATATTTTGAAAATTGTTTAAACTGTAGATTGTGTGGTATGACAAATAGCACTGTATACTTGTTTCTTGTTTTTGGGGTGGACATTAATTTATGGGTGGCTTATTGATTTGTCAAAAACATGATTTTTTTTTAAATAATGCGTTAACGATTCGGTTCCAAAATAGTATCTTTGAAGTGTTTGAAATGACCAATAATTTGCCATGCATGATAGTTTATTGGGTAAAATAATTCGTTTAGGGGAAATTTATTAATGACTCATTTTTCCAAAATTTGAATAGTTTTAATAATGGCTTCAATGACTTGGTTACAAATGCTTGTGTTGGGAGTGTTTTACATGAAACATTACACTATATGCTTGTTTTTGTGTTAAAAATAATTTAGGTTAGTTTACTGATAACTGATTTTTCAAAAAATTTAAACATTTTAAAAATAGCTATAACGATTTGGTTCAAAATGTGTAACCTATATGGTAAGCTATTTATATTATAAATAATAGTATGTATTTGTTTTTCATGTAAACATTCATTTAATAGTAGCTTACTGATGACTGATTAAAAAAAAAAAATTTTTTTTTACTCTCCCATATCAATCGAGGGTATTAAATTCTTAAAAAAAATTTTACTTTAAATTATGATAAATATTTACATTTCATGTGTGTCCTAGCCCAAAACAGTGGATTTTAAAATTATGTCTGGCTATCTGTCCATCCCTGGCCGCGGATTCAAAACAGTTTGAGGGGTTTTATTCAAACTAGATATTTAGATTTAATTGGAAAATTTTGTTTATTTTGACCCTAGCCCTCGTATTAAGTGTAGTTTATAGATGAGTGATATTTTTAATTCCAAATTTTTCGAAAATGCATTTAACAATTTTGTTTAAAATGAATATTAAAGGAGTGATTGACCGCCCAAATAACAATGAACATTTGGTTTTGGGATAAACTTTGTTAAAGGATAGTTTACTGGTAGTGATTTTTGAAAATTCAAAATGTTTTGAAAATTATTTGGACGATTTTTTTAAAATGTTTACCTGGAAAGTGTTTTACTTTAAAAATAAAATTGTATACCTGTCTTTAGCAGAAAAGTGGTTTGGGGGTAGTTTACTGATCACTGTTTTTAAAAATTTGAATACTTAAAAAAACGTCTCTATGAATTTGGTTCAAAAATGGGTATCTGTTAAGTTTCTTACATCATAAATTATATATTGTAATTATATATTGTAGGTTTATCTAAAAAGAAAAATCATTTTATAGTTGATCACTAATGAACGAATTTTGTAAAACTTGAATGATTTTGAAAATAACTTTAACAATTATGTTCAAAATTGGTATCGGGAATTACTTTACACGAACCATAATAATGCATTTTTATTTTTCTAACATAAATTAATTTAAGGTAGTTTACTCAAAAAAATTATAGAAAATTTGAAATGTTTCGAAAGTGACCTTCAATATAACTATATTTTTTCATGATAAGTAAGAATTTTATTTTATTTTTACAAATTCAAAATAATTTTAAGGTGATTCACAAATAACTTGTATTTGTAAATTTGAAATAGGTTAAAAAGAATTTAACAATTTGGTCTGAAATTTATGTATTGAGAGTGTTTACTGTGATTAACAATAATGAGTTTGTTTTTATGAGGAAAACATACTTAAGGGTAGTTGAATAAAACCTTTTTTTTAATCTTCTTCGAAGCTATAATATACAATATGAGAAAGTGTGGGAGATTGTGACGTACCATTTATTTACATTCATTTTGCAAGGTTTTCCTTAGTCATTTTTTGATACTTGTTTACACACATGCCAAAATCTTTCAATTTTTTTTTTTACTATTTCATGTCAGAGATATATTGTAGTAAATTACTCAATACTAATTCAGATGAAAAGATTACATAAGTTGTAAGCAGTAAACATTAGTCCAGGATATTATTAGTCTGATGCAAGAAGGACTTTAGTACAGAATCGGCACGCACTGAAAATAACGGCATCTCTTTGACACCCAACAATAATCTCAATGTTGACTAGGAAATTCGTGTTCAAGGATCTTAGTGCTACTTTAGTCAACCTCTCACACCTTAGTTATTTACCAAAGCCTTCACAGCATCAACACTAGTGTTTTTTAATCCTATCTTAAAAAGGTAAAAGGAAAGACAATTAATTAACATATTATTATGTCAAAAGCCTTTGAACATTTAGATGGGCCTATATTTAATAGTGGTTTGAGCAATGGCGTATCTGAATATTTGACACCTAACCTAACCTAGTACAACCAATCCAACCCAACCTAATATATGCAATCAAATTAATAAACGTCCGAAAAGATCATCTAACAAATGAGCTCTGATTTGTTCTGATGTCTGACTTGTACACACACACACACATACACACACACAAAACTACAATTCCTAAGGGCGCCATTAACAAAGAAACACTACCTAAAAATGTCCTAGTCTAAATATGTCCTGCCACACCGACACGCATCTAAACGGAAAATATTGTAACATAGAGCGAGCGTGACCTGGGAGGGTCGTGGGCCATTCACACGTGTGAACCACGAGTTATTTTGGGGATATTGGAGTATGTTGCAGGTTAAATATGAATTAAAATACTCATAGATCACCCAAGGTTTTGATTATTAAAATCACCACTAAAAACATTCACTGAATTAAATAATACAGCTAAACAATTCAACAAATTAAGTAATAAAAGTAATAACAAATAAAAACACAATAAATGAAATTACGTTGGAACAATTATAACTAAATAGTTCACTGAGTTAAGTAATACTAGAAATTGTCTTTAAATTAATAAACAAATGAAAACACATAAAATAGAATTAAACTTATAACTAAACAGTTCACTGACTCAAGTAATATAAGTAATTGTTCGTAAATCAATAAACAAATGAAAACGCCGGGGTCCATTTTCCAGGCGACATATCCTGCCTTTCACCTGCCACACGTACGATAAAAACCTAGAGGCGCTCTTCCACAGGGGCTGTGCCTCCATGTTCCTCCAATTGTTATTCAAGTGTAACCCAAAGCCACAATTACTTGTGCTGTGATAAGTGTTATATTCTTATTGTTAGTAATAATATTCGATATTCAAAATGGATGACAATGTCATATATTTTATTGATGGTGAAAATAATTACTATACGCGTTGAAACGTTCCCGTCGATGAACTACAATCAATGATGTTACAGACACGGGCGCCCGGCCCTTTACCCCTTTGCAATATTTAATCTTGTTATTTTTTTATGGAAAAATAAAATTGTATGTTTGGAATTTGGCTGCAATTTGCTATCAACAACTTTGAATCATCAATATCCAACTTACCAGAGATAAAAATGATAAAATGTAGATCTACCCCAATTCCCTCTTCAACGGCATTCTTTTCATTTTGTTCTGTTCAATATATCTGTGAGAAATATCATGTTGCTTTCAAGTGGTTCAGCCACAACTAAATTTTTGTTTATTTTTCAGAAAAAATATTTTTGCGAAAATTTGTTCTTGATTTTCATAATTAACTCAGAATTAAGTTCAGACGCTTTAAAACTCCCTCCCGCAAGGTTAAATTCATGAAATTTTCTCTCGAGGAGGGGCAAATGGGACTCCAATACGCTCCCCATTTGGAAAACCCACATGGGCGCCCTTGGTTATGTCCATACATACACCACGTAACTTGTAAATCATTTTTCCTGGTATAATTATTAATAGGAACGATGTTTTCCCGATTGAAATTTAGATGGCAATGAAGAGAAGTCATGGGCAAACCAGTGGTTTAAGTCACTCTGTGTAGCCTTTCTCTTATGAATTTTGCCGCTGCGACTATGCAGCTTTTATCGCTCCGTCTAGCATCGACTAGTTCGACTTTTGTAGCTGAGGCCCGAGAGGAAAAAATCGTTCGTGTGGCCTTAGCCTAATTTCGTTACAATGTTATTTCCCTGCGATAACTTGCCATCCGATACGTGTGCCGCAGCGACCCTTTATCGCGAAGTGTGCGCTGCCCTTTCAGATTTAATTTTTGAGACCTCTTAAAAGTAATATATCTATAAAGTTATCTTGTATGAACTTTAATCAATGCAATCTTCTTAAAAATCTCAACAACTTAAATCCTCTTGAGACTGTTATACATACTTTATTTTGGATAAAAATAGGTAAAAACTGGAATCGAGAATATTTTCTGAGCCGATGCAGAGTAATACGGACTATTGCGCGCCAACCTTGAGCCAGTGTACTCAGCACAGTTTTTATTTTATTTTTACTGCCCGTATAGGACCATTGTCAATGGTTTGACTGTCGTTAGGGGGTTGTTCGTGAAAAAGAGCCCTGTTGAAATCTCTCGACATTATTTTGGCGTGTATCATATTTGGAAATAAAAAAAATCGTAGAATGAAATGACAAGGTCAGAAAATTAATATTATCCAACCTAAACTTGGGACCAATAGTTATACACGACTACAATATATGAAATATACGGGCAACTACGTAGAAAGGTGGAAAGGAGGGGAGGAGGGGGCTCGTGATATTGTGGAGAGAAACTGCCTATCAATCTGTGGATTAAAGATTAAAGTGGAAGAAAAAGTGATAGTAATGAATAAATGGCTGTAAACTCACACAGTCGTCGTTTTTAGAATGTACTATTTGTTCAGGATCTGGAAATGGCTGCCATATAAATAAACAAACCACTTTCTATATTCCAATATGGGTGTGCATGATGACACTGACAATTTATTTGTTACTTGTAAAAATTTTATTGTATGGGATGAGTAAAATCAGCAGTAGGTGCAGGGATAGTTAAGCTGTCCTGACTGGTATTCACAGGACTGCGCAGAGGATTTAGGAGTCCTGTGGTGATGTTATTTTGGGGTCCTCAAATAATTAATTTAATTTATGTGCTTTGTTAATAATTAAGATAATATTTAAACTATACTAAGGGAAAATGGATAAAAGTTTCCTTACATTGTTAAGCTATATTATTCTTGCCTTTACAATATTTTCCGTTTAAAAGAACCGGATTCAGAAAATATGTAAAATTTATATATATATTGTGCATTCTGAGAAATAAGCAGGAGCCTGAGGCAAACTGTCCAAATTGTCCCCAGTCCCGGTTTAGAAGGTGCCAGGTATTCATGTTGTGTGGAATGATTAGCATCGCTAGTGGGTGCAGCAGGTATAGGCTAAGATGTCCCACAATGCATCACGTTTGACATAACGAACAGTAACCACACCTGCTTAGAAAACAACAAAGTGCTCTACAATGATTGGACTTGAATGTAAGACCCAAGTGGGGGGATTCACAGCACACAATGACAGGCAACTCTCTGCGTTGCTGCTCTTTACCTTCTCCCGTGACGTCATAATAATACATTGTATCGGTTTGAGCCCAAGATGACTGGACGGACATGCAGGCCTACACACGAAAGGAGTAATTTGCACCCACGCGTGGGTGTCCTCCATATTGAATACGCGCAGGCGCGACAGTCAATAGGCACCGTGTTTAGACTTTGATGGTGCTTGTGAAAACGCATGAGGCACCAAGGTGGCAACATTTTGAAAATCTTAGGTGATACCATCGATAGTAAACGTGCAGTATCGCAACATATATGGACAAAGTAATTACAAAGATGGCTTTAAAAAGGTTCATCCTGAGCATTTTTTATAATCACTCCGTTAATAATGGATTAGGCTTCTTTAAAGCTAATCATCTAACTGAATTAACTGAAATTCAAGATGGAAATTGAACTCATGTAACATCAAAGTTATGAATCAGACATGTGTTGGTATAACACCTTATAATATTATAAATGTCTAATCTTTGTTCAACACAAAATAAACACTAGAAAATGTGTTTGCCTATACTAAATCGTTAGACTATTATAATTAATTTATAATTTTATAGCTACAAGTTAACCTATCCAAGTTAGCCTATAGCTTAATGTCCAAAATGTTAACAAAATCTAGTTTAAGCTGAGACACAGACAAGCATACACCAGAACCACAGTCTTCAGGTTAAAAAGGCTGTGCTCATTGGGAGAACTTGAGTCCTTCAACACGGGGATTGCTGCGTGCAGTCACAAGAAACAACATCACTATCAAGCAGGTATTTTTAAAAACAGTTCATTTTAAAGATGATTGGAGAGCAGACCCAAACTTACCTTCTAATGTCAATAAGCCATCTTTCACAAAGTTAGGTTTGGGTAGTAACACCACTCCCGTCCCATAAACCAAATCACCCATATGAGCCTATTCAGACTGCAAATTACAAAGAAAACGTAGAATAGAATGGTCCTTTTTTTTGTTCAAGTAATTGTTTGTAAATTGTCTAGTTATAAACAATCTTCAACTACATCGACTAGTTAGTTACTTGTTAAAAATGTCTGTTTTTTGAAAAGTGGTAAAGGGGTGAATTGGGGGGACGGCATTGCTGGTACCTGAACTATTGTGCTCGGGTCTCCCCCCTTAGAAACTGACCGTATGTAAGTATGTATGTATGTATGTATGTGTGTATATATATATGTATGTATGTATGTATGTATGTATGTATGTATGTATGTATGTATGTATGTATGTATGTATGTATGTATGTATGTTTGTACATATTTATGTATTTAGTTTTCAAGTATTTGTAGTATTTTCTAAATTTCACATAAGTTACATTTTGTAGGCATTTACTATCCTAATGATCGATATTAGCTATTATTGTTTGATAGCCATTTTAATTCATTAACTTTGTCTAATTTTTTTTGGCGAGGTTTGGTCTGATTCGAGGAATGATTAAGTCTCTATAAGCGTGGTCCCAAGTGTAATAACTCTAACTTGTGTTCTGACCCTTCAAAACAATAATGTGCTTACGTAATCATCATAATGGTGTCTTATAATCATGGATCTTTCCTTGTACTTTTTTTTAACAATAAATTAAACAGTATTAATTAAAAATTAATCTGGCTAAGGCCTCATGAATAGTATAATTACCATGCATTTTTTTTATGTACCTCTTTCAATTGGGATTCGGGGCAATTTTAATTAGCAAAACAGTCTTGTTTTTTAATATCAAGACCTCAAACTGGTATTAAAATCTAGCCTATGTATTCGATTCATCTTCTGTAAGCTATATTTTAATTCTATTTCGTATGAGCTACTTTATATAGCCTATATATATATATATATATAGGGCTTGGGAGTGGGGTGGGGCAAATGGTCCGCTCTCCCTACCCCCACCCCCTAACCCCTTTTTAGGTGAGTCGCTGGAATGTATAACATGTTGGTTCTGTTTGCTTTGTATTTGATGACTGCTCCAGGAGAAATGTGTATATCCAGCACCCATCTCTATGAATATATTTTTTTTTTCAAAAAAACAAAAATACAAATTTATAATCGCCAATAACAGTGCCTAGTCATCAAATTGAGTGATGTAGGTGTTTCTATAAAGTGAGCAAACCGTGCATGGGGCTAGAAAGATTATTGTTAATAACACAATTGTAATACATACATTAGTTATATATAAAAAAAAGTAAACATGGCACTAACAATACGTCAAGATATATTGTATTTAGAATTTTTTTATTATTGGAAAACATAGCTTGACGTCACTACAAACAAATATTGTATTAAATAATAAGAAGTAATTCTTAATCAATTTGAAAGTAATGCATAATAGGGCCCACTTTATCGTTATAAACAATGAGGCTACGAAAAATATTGAAGAGTATTGTGAGTACTTACAAGAACAACAAGTTGACAATATGGATGCTTATTGGCGTCGCCGTCGGTGTAATCATCGCCATAATCATGAGAGTCACCCGCGAGGAGCCATACTCCTCCAGAGAGGCTATGTACTTCGGATTCCTAGGGGAAATCTTCCTCCGAATGCTAAAGGGGGTAGCCTTGCCCCTGGTCATAACGTGCCTCATACATGCTTTCGGAACGCTTGACAAATCAGTATCCTGGAGGCTGGGGACACTGTTCACGATCTACTGCGTGGTGACCAAGTTTGAGGTAATCATCTTGTCAATCGTCCTAGCCCTCATCATCCAGCCAGGTTACGTCGAGAGAGACCATCATGTTGAGGGTGAAGAAACGATCACGAAGAACCTGACAATCTCAGACAACTTCCTTGACATCGTCCGGAACATCTTCCCAGCAAACTTGGTTGAGATGACGATGAAGCAGTATGAGACCAAGCTTACTCCACCAATTGAAAATGAATCAGGTACCCTTCCTCCGATGTCTGAGTGGGATATTGGGGGAACCACCATCAGTAGTACCAATATGCTGGGCGTCGTCACCACTTCTATATTCTTCGGCATAGCCATCGGATTACTGAAGAAGGAAGAAGGCGAACGTTTACTGGACGTAATTTTAAGTGTCAGTAGATCAACCTTCATAATTATAAAATGGGTGATGTACTTGTCCCCAATCTGCATGGTCTCTTTGGTGGGTAGCCAGGTGTTGGACATGAAGAACATGGTAGTTCTCCTGAAGAATGTTGGTCTCTACGTAGCCACCTACTTCCTAGCACTCACCATCCAGTGTTTCTTGGTCTACCCACTTATTCTATTCGTCTTTACCCACTCGCTCCCTTTCAAACTATATCGTATATACTTTAATGCCATGTTGACAGCCCTGGCGACCATGAGTAGTTTGGCAACTATTCCAGTCGCCATAAAAGCCTTTGAAGACGTGGGAAAGTACGACAGTCGTCTGGTGAGGTTCATCATCCCCGTGGGAATAACCACTAGCAAAGACGGAGCCGCGAGCATGTTCGGCGTCGCTCCCGTCTGCATTGCTCAGCTGAACAACATCAACTTGTCCTTTGGACAGTACATGAGCATCATCGTACTAGGGGTGACAACGAGCGTCGCTGCTGCTGGGGTGCCTTTCGGATCTATCGTCATTCTTGTGATGATCCTCAGTGGATTAAACCTCCCTGCTCATGACATCGGGCTGCTGATGGCTGTGGACTGGTGCACCGACAGATATAACACCTTGGCGACCTGTTTGGGGCCAGCTTTCATCTTGGAGATTCTTCATCTGAGGAATTTTAAGTTACAGCAAGGAACAGTTGAAGAAGGTCAGACTGAAGGGGAGAGTTTTGCGTCAGAGAGTGACGAGAAGACAAAATCATAAATATGAAACCAATTTGTTCAGAGAAATATGAAGTGAGGTAAAGAGTTGCTAAGTGATAATAGGCCATCATGTGGGTAGTACAGTATTTCAACCATAGTTTAGTTGCATTGACAAGTACGATAAAGGTACTGGTATTTTATTTTAAAATTACTCTTTATCTCAAAACTTATTATATTTATGTGATGCTATACATAATATAGACTACTTCTACTCGTGTAACCAATTATTGATATTAAAATTATATATAGTCGTTTCTAAAATGTGTTGAAAAGGTAAACTTAAGCCTAAAAATTAACTTTAAGACTCTAATAAGCTACTATCCCAGACATTGAGAAATAAATTATTAATATACTTTCTAGAAAAGGGGCTTGAATCCCCTTTCCACACCCCTCTCGATGCAACCCTGAGTGAACCGTTGTGTGGGCTTTACAAGGTGTTTGAAAACATTTTTGGCGCTAAGCTCTTGTATAAAACAGGTTAAGCAAGTGGCGGTTGTTGCTTGATTGGCTGATAAAGGACAATTAATAACTGACACATTAAATCCAAATTTATTGGGAAACTAAACCTTACGTTGTATTTTATGAATAACATTAATTGTCTTTACCGAGATGGTCAATCATTGGTAACTTTTGACCTTAAAAATATATTAACCAGACCACGGAATTCGATGAAGACAGTGGAATACAGCACTACGTCGTGGAGAAAAAGAGATACACACATTATAGCTCTAAGTAACTATTGAAGCATTTAGCAATTTTCTAGCGCCATATGATGAAATGTGTGTTTGTCTCTTGACATAAATAATAATTATTTTTGACGGCATAGCTATGAGAAAGGTTATGGAATAGACTCTTCATCCTTGAATCGGACGTATATGTTATGCCTGTCTCCTTTCTATTGTTGTGTCCACGATCATATCTCATGGCAACATTGAAACGATTCACAGATACAAATTGAACAATAAACCTGTCACCCATAATTATTGTTCTTTACTTGTAGGGTACAGTGTCTGTTACCAATAGCTCACTACAACCGGAGACCTATGGCTCACTTGGTAAAGCGTCTGCATACTGTTCTAAGAGTCCCTAGATCAAGTACATTAGTAAATGAAGTTTAAATGCATTGTTAGGGGGAATGATTAATCAGGAGACTGGGGTCTGAACTTAACAATTTACCATGTGGTTTTTACTATAGTGTAGCAGTAAAAGAGTGCGATTTAAAAAAAAAACCGAACCTATGTAGGATATTTTGGGGGTTCAATACTCCCAAGACTTCTCGAAAGTATTATTACTATATTTTTGTACTCCTTCTTAATGCAGAGGGAGATCAAGATCAAATAAATATTAATTTAACTTAGCGTAACGTAAGGATGACCTAACTTATGGTTTAACTTAGTGTTTTTAAATGGGAGCCATCTCGAATCACTTAACTTAAAGTTGACGTGATGTTCACGTAACAAAATAGTAGTTCATGCCGGGATCATTATCAACTGAACATTCACATTACGTAATGTTTACTTAACGTTTACGTAACGTTCACATAATGTAAAGAAACTAGTGTGTGATCAGAATCATTCACATAACGTAGCTAAACAACTCGAGCAAAACACGGACATTGAATTTGGACTGTTTGAAAACCAACTGTTCATTAAAATGAAACCCACGCATTTAGGGCTGAACAGGTTACAAGTACTTGTAAATTACAATAGAAGCCTTCTGGATAGACAAAATTAAGTGTAACAAGAGGCTACTACCTATTTGGGTTCGCGAGACGTACACAAACTATACTGAAAAAGTCACCTGCATGCCATAAACAAATACATGAAGTAATAAATAGTCCTGTTGACGTTGCTCGCAATAGGATTGGCCAGCTAGAACGTGTGGTACCCATCATTTAACGTTCACGTAACGTGAAAGTTATCGCCCGGACAACTCTTAAGTTAAGTTTACGTTAAGTGAACTGTATTGCGATGGCCTCCGTTTAAGAGTGCAATACAGTTAACTTAACATTCACTTATCCTAAGAGTTGTCCTCAGGATAACGTTTACGTTAAGTCAACGTTAAGTTGAAAGGTGTTTTGGCCAGTCAATCATGTATCGAGTAACATCAACATGGCTATTTAGTAGGTACTTTAAAAAAAATAATATGCAGGTGACTTCTGCGGTGTGGTTTGTCCCCGTCTCGTGAACACTAAAAACACCGTAGCCTGTCATTACACATTATTTTGTCCAATTAAGCTTTCATTGCAAGTACTTGCAGCCCAATAAGACCTAAATGCTTGTGTTCCCTTCTAGGGGAAAAAAAAAGTTTTCAAACAGTACGAATTCATTTTCTGTGATTTTTATCGAATTATTACATTACGTTACGTAAATCCTGGGCACACACCGTGTTTCTTTATTTTACGTAAAAGTTACATTGCGTTAACGTTAAGTTTATGTTGATTCCTACATTACGTCTTATTGCAACCTCGGGACCCTCTCCCACCCCCTCTCATTCCTACCTGGTGTTTCAGCGCTCAAGACTGCCAATCTTATGAGCTCATCTTACTGTCATTTAACCACGATATTGGATACACAATTACACTCGAACCAAAAATTGCATCAAATTGTGGTTTTCTGCATTCTTTACTTGACAACAAAATTAGGAAAATTAGATTAGTTTTTTTCATTTATTTAATGCATTAAAATGGTTTCACTGGTCTTAATCCCACTTTGGTTTGATG
Organism: Timema bartmani; assembly: GCA_902151455.1. NCBI lineage: Eukaryota > Metazoa > Arthropoda > Insecta > Phasmatodea > Timematidae > Timema > Timema bartmani. Next base: position 82,648 of record CABFWB010001908.1, on the reverse strand, counting down.
AATACTCTAGGTTGTCGCACTACGATGCGACGCACCAAATTATTACACTTTGCGACGCCTGGTTCAAGTTTTATTACCTTCTTAAGTTACGTACGCGCTATCCGTGAAATGAGACGGGCTTTTAGTTGTTTTCTCCCACCTAGCAGCACTTCCCTTCGTCTAAATTCTCGGTCCGCCTCTGGGGAAATAACGCGTTGGCCTCGGTGGATGAAAGGAAGCTGTGATAGTCAGTGGCGGATTTAACGTTTTTGCGCCCCTAGGCACCATTATAATATGACCCCCCCCCCCCC
>CABFWB010001908.1:11860-82234 GCA_902151455.1 Timema bartmani | reverse complement strand
GGCGGAAGTTAGTATTCGAGAAAATGTGTCCATGAAAGATAATCAGGCATGTACTGTACATGGCCTACAGTATACCTCAGTTTTAGCTTCTGTGGTGCTGACTGACAGCTCACAGCTGACGGCTTTGAAAAGCTACCAGACCAAATTATGTATCCCTACGCCGAACCATATGATCTGCAAAAACCATGTCTTTATCAGTTGTCACTTCTGACAGTCAAAATTTAGGTATATACCTAACTGTTGACTTTCAGAAGTCAGCTGTGAGCTGTCAGTCAGCACCACAGAAGATAAAACTGAGGTATAGCTTGAGTTAACATTATTAAGATGGGGAGACTGACGTCTGTTACAAAGCGATTGTAAAGTACAGTTATTTATAAATAAATATGGTCGCTCTAACTTCTAACTTGAACTATTTCGATAATGTTAGTCAATGATTTTCAAACCTAATTATTATAAACAACATATTATAATAAAATAATGTAATTTAAAATGTGCCGCCCCCTAAGGCCGCCGGCCCTAGGCCCGTGCCTAATGGGCCTATAGTGTAAATCCGCTTCTGGTGATGGTAAAGATTTTTATCGCCGTTGTACTTGAAGAGGGGTTAGGGAGGGAGGAGACGTATCGCATGCTCATCACATATTGTGAAGACAGGAGAGACTTCAGGTAGCTAGCAATGACTGTCAAGGTCAGCCAGCACGTGAGAAGGTGATGACTGATGACATTTTATGGTTGAGCGCGTAGTACTGACGATGCTTCAACGGAAGGAGCTTTTGGGAGAAATAACAATAATTGTATTCCAACTTAATTTGCCCGCATCGGTGAGCACGCTGGCTAAATTTCAGGCTCATGTACTTTGGTTTGCCGGTGACGAGGAGGTTGAGGTTCGTTTTACAGCCGGGTGCATTGAAAATGCAAATGCTGGTACCTGGCTCATTCTTACTTCATTACTGTATATAAATGCGGAAAATCCAAACTGGTTTTAATTAATACGCGGTGCTCCCAAATAAGATAGCACTTCCGATATATTGGCTTAGTCAATAGTGTGTCCGTCTTCTAAGTGAAAGGTCCTCAATTCAAATCCTATTCCGGCTGAGAAATCTATTGTCATAGAAATTGGGCTTCTCCTTCCATGTTGATGAATTGACGGTCGGGAAACTAAATTTTGTGGCTGTTTTTAGAGTTAAGTTAGTGTGTAAGTTTTTTCATACACCGCATCTTACTACCCGTCCGGGCCGTCCGCATATTTACACTAATAAGGTAAGGACGAGAAAGGTAGAAATTAGAGGTATTATACCCGCATTTTCGTGGAGATAGAATGTGAAACTATTTAGGAAAAACCAGCATCAGTGCAACCGCTTGGGATATTAACCTCAACTGCCCCGTCACCGGTAATTCAATCACTTGCGAAAGCGACGTTTTAGATTGTGTGACCACCGATGGGGGGTTGGATTGGGTTTGCTATCATTCACTTAGTGGAGAATAAACAATTCGAAGGTCAGGTTGGTTGTATTTTTCCTAGGACTAAGTATAAATAAGCCGATGATAAACCAACAAAATACAGTACATAAATATTTAGTAGACTAAAACTCCACGGCGTGAGCCCTGAACCGAACTATACCGACAGAGCGGCCGCCGCCGTTAGCGATGATAGTGCCAACATTTGCGGATAGAGGGTGTCAGGTGGTCAGCCCTCCAGCCATTAATCTCAATTTTCTATACCAGAGCTGCTACTTATCTATTCAAGCAGCTCCACATATGTTGTCATCACGAGGCTGAGTTGGACCCCATTCCCGACCTACTGCTTCAAATAAAAATTCTGTAAGCGCCGGGGATCAAAGCCGGGATCTCTGGATCTGTAGCCAGGAACTATGACCATAACATTCTAGAACTTTTTTTAAATGTTGACTTTTAATTGTGAAGTGTAGTCCTAGAAATGATTGTCAGTTAACTAAATTGTCTAAAGAGGTGAGATGAGGGTGAATATATAATAAAATGTATTATTTGACAAATTAATGGGGGAAGAAAGGTGTGGAACTCAGTGTAGCTGATGGCGACAGGGTCACACACAAACTCTTCATGCGACCAGACCTCGGTTTGGGACGAACCAGGAACTTCTAAGTCCGTAGGTTTCCGGCCGTAATGAACTCTTGGTAGTTAAAACTAGACCGTGCTAGTAAATAACAATTAGGACTGACAGGTTTAGTGCTCAATTTGTAGCTGTGAGTCGTTCCATTGTTGCCGCTAGATGGAACAGTGTACACAACAATGGCGAGGAGACAGGCTTGACATATCCGTCCGCTTCAAGCGTGAAGAGTCAATTCCATAGCTTTGCTCAGTTGCGCCGTCAAAAATAGTGATTTATGTCAGGGGACGAAAACATAATGCATTACACCGGCTCGTCGAAAAACCGAATGGTCTCTCGTGTTGTTTTTTGGAACCACAAGTTCGTTTTTATTCAGACTGATCCTGAGCATACCTCACCTTTTCCTTTCGTCGTGGTTGATGCCAATTTAAACTTGGCTCACAGTAACAAAATTAAAAGTTGTATTGAGCAGGTCAGGAAATATGTTGGAGTGTTGGAATGGGGAGTCAAATATTTAAGAAAATTACTCTGGTGGCTGTGAAAGGGAGTTAAATAAACTAATATATAACCATTTGCAATGTGCTAACACCTTTTTAAATAAAAGAAGCACCTCATTTAAACAACAAAGAGTGTTGGTAATATACAGAGGGCGCACCCCGGATTTTGAGCTGGGGGGCTTTTTACATAATAATTTTCATGATTGCACCATTATTTATTTTAATTACTGTAATATTTGGAAATCTGATTCGAAGTAGGGGGTTAAGAAAGATAGAGTATCAGCGACGCCCTCTAAAATGTGGGGGGTTCGGGAGTTTCTCCCATGATAAAAATTTTGATTTCAAAGGATGCAAATTGGTAATATTTAAGCTAATTTGTACCAAAATCGTATCCTCAGCCTACCCTTTGTAACTGTGTACACCATTGGTTAACAGGTTTGTGTTTACACATTATTCTTCACACCCAGGATTTGCAGTTGGTGGGGGTGGGGGCATATGATAATATCTCAACTGCTCCTTCCACTCTTCCTGATACAATATTGTTTACATGATTGATCTAAAATAATAATTTCAATTACTGTACCCACTTCAAAACATTATGTACAAAGAGTAAAGACTTTAACCATTTCTAGAAAATATTACGGTATCACAGGTCCAGTTTTCATTTAAGTGTAAATTTACAGTAAAGTTAAAAATCAACAGAAAAAGTATTCCTTTTAAAAGCCCAAATTATGGCACAACATTATTTGTTTTATATTAAATATAATTAAACAAAATATAATTGATTAATTGACAGAACATGGTGCTTATCATAATTTTGTAATATTCTTAATTTTCTGGGGAAGGGCATTCAGATCCCAAAGTCCCCTCCCCCCGGCCCATCCACCCGTGGGTGCACCCCTGGTAATTTAAATTTATTTCTTGAGATGCCTATAAAAGTAGATATAAAACTAAAAATGTTTCAAACTTGTTAGCGGAATCATTAATCCTATGCTGACAAAGCAATTTTTACAGTACGAATTGGTGATATCCCCTAAAAATGTATTGTTGCAGAGTGCAATATTGTCTTTGAAATGAATGTAAATCACTTAATTTTTAACTTTGCGTATTATTTACGTTTTGATGCCTTCAATTTGGTCATTTCAAGAGGTAAACCCTCTCACCTCGGAATGGGTGAGCTCGTGTGTGAAACGCACGTTCAGGGGCTGAAGTGTTTAATAAGCGAGGCGCGCAAGTTCTTTTCTCAGAGGCGTACCTAGAGATTTGCTAGGGTTGTTTTGCTGTTAATGCTACGTATTATTAGAACTTTAGCACTGAAATATTAGTTTGAAATGATTAGCAACCAACATACTGAATTTGTATTTAATCAATAATGAAAGTAAAAAAAAAAGTTTAACCTATTTTATGTGTCTGTACGAAAAAAAAAATTTTTCTTGACATAAATATTAGTTCCTTGAAATTGACGATTAAATTAATGTTCTTTTTGGTATTATTTTGTTACCTTTAATTAACAAAGGGAATTTTAATAAAATAATAGTTCTATATTTCAAATATTTCTCTCTTTATTATTTTTCCTCTATATACTTTATTTATCCTCTTTTTTTAATATATATATATATATAAGTTTGATATTTTTTTGTTCAATTTTTTATTAAAAAAATATGGTCACCATAGCTATAACTGTACAAGATTCTTAGGATATTATTTAATAAAAACACATTTCTCGTATTTGTCAGCCAGAGGATTGAAGGGCTGACAGTAGGTATATGGGACACAGGTTCTATCCCAAGTAATGCTTGACTTACAATAGTTATGATTTATTATTGTGTAGTCTCTGTTAACGAGATATTGGAAATCCTGGTACTGGTACTATGTTTTTTAATTAGTGTTGTTGCACTTGTTTAAGCTTGTTTGTAAGTCTATATCCCTGCTTGTGTGCTCGTCATGTTACTTTGATATTAATTAAACTTCCTGGCGCGAAAATTAGGTGTTTGATGTTACTTTCCTTTGAGTTAACTTGTAAGTCAATTCACTTTCTCTTATTGTGTTCGTCCTATTAGCCAGATATTACACATTATCTGGCTAATGTTTCAGTGTTACTGTACTAGGTTAAGTGAGTGTGTAAGTAGCGTTACTTTAAAACCACCTTTTGAATTCCTAGGAAAGATTCTAAAACTGTATTGAGAGCTTATGTACTTGACACCAATTATCTTTGTGACTCAACACAGCTTCTGGAGACCGGTTTGACGACTGAAATTACATCTTCTACGAGTAGGAATATCCCCCCTTATTTTAATAAAAAACACGCACGCTGACCATTACCTAAGAGGCCAACATCACGGGCGTCTTTAGTCTTTAAACGGGGTACGAGGGGGACACCCACCAGCCCCTAACAATCTGAGCAAATGAGAAACTTTTAGTACCGTAAAAGAAACAGAGAATGGTTTTAATCAGAAAATGGAAAATCCAAGACTCCCGTGATGCATAAATTATAAAGGTGTCTTTTTTATAGTTTATTTAATTTTTTAGCACCACGTCCTTTCACCCGTTCGGGCTATACACTTAAGTACTAATTACACTAATGGTTTTAAGGATTGGGAAGGTTTTGTTTAGAGGAAGTGTACCTGCATTTGCGTGGAGGGACAGTGGCAAACCACCCCAAGTACACCCGACTGAGATTATATCCTCAATCTCCCCGTCATCGGCAGTCTAGTCTACTGCGAGAGTAGCGCCTTAGACCATGAGGCCACCGAAGTGGGTACTTATATTATAATTAGTTCAGCTATCATATATTATGAAAATTTAAAAATGACACCTGGACACGGGAATCGAACCCGTGACCTTTGGCTTAGTACGCCAATCCTCCAACCACTGAGCTATCCAGGAATCGTCCCGTGCCCAGGGTCATTCTTCACTAATATTTTAAGGCAGAGTCTATGATGGACGTGCGGAAATCGGCGGCTACAAATTTGTGATTTTATTAATATCACGAGCTATCAGATAACGCAGCCACCTTCGATTCGATAGTTGGCTTAATGCTTCAACTTGTACAATTAGTATAGCTGTAAGGGATTGCATATTTAAGATTCAAATAGCCAAAGCTATTATTTATGCTTTTAGTGTTTTTATATTAGTTTTATTCAGTTGGTTTGGATTTTTTTATTATTTTAAAACTAAAGTGGGTTTGTTCCTTCCCCCTCAATAATCAAGCGCTAGCGACGTCTCTGGCCACCATGATGTAAAACTCGATGTCAAAACCAGCTGTTTGTTATAAATAACGAATTTGATAGAAATTAATATGATACTTTCTCCAAAATTTGCCTAACAGATCATTTTTGTCATTCGCGCGGTTTTTTTCTTCTAATTTATAAGCGACAAACAAAGTTTTTTTTGTCAAAAATTATTGATCATTTTACAGGGTTTCCTAAGCTATTATTCAGAATTATTAAATTAGTGATAAAAACTACATTTAAAAATGTTATTTCCACAACACAAAATCTTTAAACGTTTAAATATTAGAGAATTGTATTTTTAAAAAGTTTGGATCCGTCTGGAGCTGTAATCAAGACTTACCTAGGCTAAACGCACACCCATCAAGGTCGTTTTGAAAGGGGAAATAAATTAGGGTCGTAGCTATTGACCTCTTTTACTCGCAAATTGAAACTTATCTCTCTTACGCTTCAAAGAAGGCTGGCTAGCTCATAGTATGCTCTTAATGTTCCATTCTGGATCTATCTTTTCACACGCTTTAGAGTGTTGCGAACATATTATTTTTCATCTTATCTGTCCGGGATAACCACTTATCTACACTGATGGAGGTAGATATGAGGAAAGTATGGTTTTGATAACGTGTACCCCACATTTGCAGGGAGTACAAGTGGGATACCATTTAGAAAATACCATCCCCGGCACACTCTACTGAGATTCGAACCCAAACCTTACTATCACTGACAAATCAGATAAGGCGATACCGTCACCTCCTTCCGGGTTCCCATCGGCTAATCTTAAATAGTCCATACAACTTTAGTAGACACAAATATTAATGTGTATCTTTAAGCAATTATTACTGGGAAAACACTCCACATTTAGGCTTATTTAGGCTATTCATAAAAAATATTTGTAAACCATTTATTGGTTTAATATAGGCCTAAAATTGTCCATGTAGACAAAATATGTCCAAAGAAGGAAACAATAAACATTATATTTTTAAAATTGTTCAGTTGTGCAGTTCAGAGACAAACAAACAGTGCAGTGAAAGACTAAACGTTGTGTGCATGGAGAAATGGAAAGAAGAATTATCAGGAGGAAATAAACTATCAGCCTAACAGGATGAATTATTCATTGTCAAGCAGTTATACTGAGGGGAGGGAGTAGTCAGGTTTCAATGGTTGATAGAGAGGAAGTATTCAGAGGCGGTGATAAGAAAACTAGTCCCAAGAAGAATTGCACCTATCTATTCAGGCCCAGCGAGTGGTCTGCGTGCACCCCAGATTCTTGACCGGGGGGGGATCATTCCCGATTGATTTGATTTTGTACACCACTATGTGGCGAATACTGGCGTAGAGCTCTTAAAATTCATCTTTCTCAGCCTATTTTTAGATTTTAGATTAGAAAATGAGGGTGTTATTAATATTGACAGGTAGCCATCATCACACTAAAAATTATATTTTAATAAACGTAGGCACTATCATTAAATTTTGACTTTAATTAAATAACTACCCGCTTCGGTAACCTCATGGTCTAAGGCATCACTCTCGTAATAGACAATACTGTCCAAAATGGGGATATTGGGGTTCGATCCCGGTCGGAAGTACTGAGGGTGGTATTTCCTCAATTATTTTCCAATCTCCCTCCACGCAAACGTGGGTATACTTCCTCTAAATTCAACCTTTCTAATCCCCAACCCATTACATAGACGTATAAACCGAATGGGTAGTAAGTAAGATGCGTAGCTAGAATAAAAAAAAATCTTACTCCCATTGTTGGTCACGCAGACTAAATGTCAAGTTAGTCTAGTCTGGTTTGCCAATGATGTTGAATTAAGGGCTCGAATCCCAGTCGGATGCACTGAAGGTGATTTATCATAAATGGTTTCCCAATCTCCCTCCATGAAAATGCGGGAAACTTTTCTCTAATTATATATTTATCTTCCTTACACTATTAGCAATATTAAAAAATACCCACTTCGGTGACCGCGTGGTCTAACGCACTACTCTTGTTGTATTAGACTGCCTAAGATGGGGAGATCGGGTTCGATCCCGGTTGAGTACACTGAGAGTTGTTTTCCTAAATGGTTTTCCACTCTCTTTCTACACAAACGTGGGTACATTTCCTTTAAATTAGGCTTTTCTAATCTCTACCCATTAGTGTGATTAGAACATAGGCTTATAACCCAAACGGGTGGTAACACGTGGTGCTAAAAAAAATAGATGTATTTAAAATGCGTGTAGCCCAGATAAGTGGTAAGATGCACGCAAAAATATAAATATTAACTATTATTATTACTATTATTATTATTATTATTATTATTATTATTATTATTATTATTATTATTATGTATGGGCAACAAAGTTATAACTTACATAGGAGATACTGTATTTACATGACAGAAACATCTTCAAATTTTGCCTTTAAACCTGAGAACTTGAGCATATTATAAAAGCTGACTGCTTGCCAGTCAAAAAGGATATGCGAAGAATAAACAGAAGAGAACAAGGCTACGATAATTACTAAGGTGTGTCCATTAACCGTGAACCACAAGGACAAACTTCCTAACATATCCTCCGTCTTCTTTTAAAATGCTAGGATCGCACACGCGCATCCTTCAGAATTTAATTGTATTTTTATTTTCACCGCGTGTTATTACTCATCCTGACTATAATTACACATTTAATTACGTTAGCGGTTAGTGTGATAAAAATGAGTAATGTAAAAAATTTAGAGGAAATGTATCTAAATCTGCGAAGAGGGATAGTAGGAAAAACATCCAGGAAAATTACCCCGAGTACACCCAGTAAAGAATGGAACCCCAAACTTTCAGTCACTCTTACTCCAGTCTGTTGTGTGATGCCAGCCTGGTTTACACGACGATAGTTATTATTATTATTATTAGCACCACGTCTTACTACCCGTTCGGGTTATACGCACTTACGCTAATGTGCAATGGTTGGGTGATTGTGAGATGAAATGGAGGACCTACAGTTTAACGTGGAATCCGAACCACAGTGGAGGCTTGTATTCCACACATTCACAAGTTGTGATTAATACACGTCTTGTCAGAGGTGAAGGAAGGGTTTGGCAATCAGATAAATCTGTGCCGGTACCGAGGATTGAACCCCGGACCCTCAGCACAGAAGTCTGACACCTTACCCCTAGACCACCAGGTCACCCACGACGATAGTAAATCGTGATAGTAGGCGGAGTAGCTATCACGATACTCTCGTCTCTCATCATCTAAGCACGCTATCACTCTCTCACAGTCAAGATAGTACTATCGCAAAAAAATGATAGCAGCGCTATCGCGAGAGTTTATTCAAATACAACCTCAACTATCACTGTGTGTTGTTGTTTTGTGGCTGTAATTCATGGGTTTTTCTGTTTATTTTGTTTGTCTGCTTTGTTCGTCGTGTGTGTGTGTGTAGTGTACAATAACTTGCAGTATGTCTGCATTTGACATGATGCCTGATGGCTTTCCTTGACGCATACTAACAGCATTCCTGCTTGTGGGAAAAAAATGAACCCCAAGCATAAAAACCGTGACAAAAGGAATTAAGCAAAAGAGTTATACCTCTCCTTGTTTACCATTTTATAATCCATACTCCATTCTTTTTGGACACAATCGAATTGCAGAATAAGGTATACCCGTCAGTAGACATTCAATTAAGACCGACTCGAATTGCGGAATAAGGTATACCTCTCAGTAGACCTTCAATTAAGACCGACTCGAATTGCGGAATAAGGTATACCTCTCAGTAGACCTTCAATTAAGACCGACTCGAATTGCGGAATAAGGTATACCTCTCAGTAGACCTTCAATTAAGACCGACTCGAATTGCGGAATAAAGTATACCTGTCAGCCGGTCCACATGGATTGCGGAACAACCTGTAATCCCATTCAACTCCTAACAACTAACCTAACCAACTTAACCTAACCTCCATGTTCCATTTTGAACAAAGTTATTATGAATTTAATTTTTACCCCGCAGTTTGTGTAAGGGTATTACCGAGCTCGGATGAGTTGTTCCGCAATTCGTGGGCACCCCTATTAGTTGCTCCTCAATTCATGTGCACCGTTCGTTTTACGTCGTCTACTAATATCATTTTCCACCAGTTGTACAACCTCAGCAATGACCTGCACACCTTCAGCCATTTTGTAGCCAACTATATCGCTATCACAGTGTTTTGTTGCTTTCCGTGTAGACAGCAGACTATAGTGATAGCTGCTATCGTAACAGTTACAATCGTGATAGTACTATCATCGTGAAAACCAGACTTAAATAGAGTTTGTAGCATTCGATCACCGATGAGGGTGATTCATATTTCGACACACATTAGCACCCTCATGGTAATCCCTTAATATACTTTGACCTGAAAGAAATGCCTCCTAATCAAGCCAAATAGCAAAACACACAGAGGTTTTCCCACTTTCGATTCCCTGAGGTTGAAGGCGGTCAAGGCCAACCAACATTAATTTGTCTTCATCTCCTACCTCTACCTTAACCGATACTACACCTACACGCAAGGTCAGACAGTGAGTCAGTAGCCTGCGCACGCGGCTCCGTCAAGGAAAGGGAACTGAAACTTGTTTTTAATATAGAAATTAAAATTGTAGACCTCCTCATAAACGTGTTCTCCTGATCAAACAAATTGCGTGGTAAAGGGATGTTTTCTTACAGAGGAAAGGGGAATCCCGCCCTCAGCTAAAAAGGTTCAAACAGGGAATTAACTCTCCCACGCCTAACCACGTCAAGGAAAGGAAAATGAAACTTGATTTGAAAACTGGAGCAAAACTCGTAGGGTATCTCCTAAAAAAAAAGTTATTCTTATCAGTAGAGATGTAATTTTATTTGTGTAGGGGGTGGGGGGACAGCTAGCAAAAATAAAGACGGGCTTTTTGGGGGTTTGGCTACCCAAGCCAAAGAGGGGTGGGTCCATGCGCTCTCTCCCAAAAAATGTTTAAAAATTGAACTCCCCTAGAACTTATATGAATTGGTTCTCATCTGAATTTTTTTTAATCTCCCCTACATGCTATTTTAAATGAACCTCCTCCAGACATTATTTACAAATTTGGATGTCACTAGAGACTATTTTGAATGACACACCTTCAGCAAATTTTTGAAAATTGGATGCCTCTAAAAAGCTATTTTAAGATGTCCTTGCCTGAACTTTAAAAAAAAAATAGATTCCTACAGAAGCTATTTGAAGTGTTATTCGTCAGGAATTATTTTGAAAATTACATTACTTTTAATTTTTTGAGTGGTACTTTCCTGAAATNTCCGTGGATGGTTTAGATTCACAATTGGACCCGGTAGGTGGCGCTGCAATCGGGTTATAGGAATTTGGGGGGGGGGGGGGGGGGAGATTTTTTGCAGGGAAATGCTTCCCCAGTCCCTCCACCACTGCTCCCTATCGAACAAAGCTGAATGGGGAAGTTTATATCACTAGGGGATTCCCCGATACTGAAATTGCGGTCAGGGTCAAAACTTAGTTGTCCTAATAATGTTTGATTGTACCTTGTCACCTGATACATTAATAAGCAGCTCTATTTTCTTTCCAATGGCCGCAAGGTTAGAGGGTCTGACTACCTAACGATAGCTAGAGCAAGGTCCAATCTTGCCCATAGCAAGTTAAAGTTAGATGGGGTGCATACGTGAATGTTTCACAAAATTGACTAACAGTTGCCTTTTAAAACATAACAACAGCGTAAAGCAAAGACTTAACATCTTGCTATAAGTCTATATGTAATTAGGAATGGTTTTTTAAATAAAATAGTTGGCTTGTAAAAATTGGCGTGCTCTTAGGAAATATTTACAGGTCAGCTGCTTTATTTACAAGACAAGTTTTAGTCAGTATTGTCGCAGCAGCAGAAAGTGCACGAACTATTGAAAATAAGTTGGCAACAGTTGCAATTAAATAATAAAACATCAGTTATTAAAAAAAACTAAGAAGGAAAAAACTTTGTAGATTTATAAGGTAAACTTAGAAAAAAGGATACAATAGACTTTGATTATGGAATGAAGGATATTAATTTTGTTGTATTTAAGGACCATATGTTAAAGTAATAATTGTTCTTGGGTTCAAGATGTCCTAGAGCACATTGAAAACTTGTTTGGTCTCACTTTTTTTTAGCATACCTACATGGATAATTTGATTTTTTCCGAACTAAGACACATGCTGATATATTTGTCCTATATCTTGTAATAGTTCCTCCATTTTCTATGTAATCACTTGGAGCCGTTTGTTGTACTCGAATAATGCATCTTATTCCATATAAATATATTTATGATATTACATGGCTGTCACTTAACCTCTTTACCAATTTTTTTACACTAGCACCTTCAGAATTTATCGTTTTGTTATCTAAGTTACTTTTAAAAAAATCTCACACGAGTTTTGAAATAGTAAAATCTATTCACCGTAGGAATTGTTCTCTGAAAGGCCTTTTTCCCTACCAGAAAGCTATTATATAGTAGTATATTGGTAGGAAAAAAGATCTTTCAGAGAGTAATTCCTACCGTGAATGGAGTATAGGTCTATAGCCTAATGAAATGTAGAAAACACCCAATGTAGTGGCACTAATAAAGTATTTGATTTACTTGCAGGATCTTTAAAAAAATACCTTTTGATCTACAAGGTTGTCTTTTTTTTGGTAAGGCATATTTGACCGTGAGAGATGCAGTGTCGGCTTGCTATGGAGACTTTTAGCCGCGTTTTGGTAGCAAAACGTCGCCCGGGGAATCCCTTGAAGTTTGTCTACACGTCATACCCGCAATGAGATAACGGGATGATAGTAATTATGAAGGTGTAGAGCTTGTCGAAATCTTAAACCTAACTTAAGCCAAATTAATCAGACGATGGTTACCATAGGAACAGTTCTACTTTCGGGGAAAATACCTAAGCTTCCACCTGGAATCGAACCCGGGAATTCTAGATCAGTAGCCAGGGGCGCCGAATACTATAAAAAGAGGCCAGGCGGTGTAACAATTATTGTAAGCTGTAACTTGCTTCTTGAAACCTAACTATAAACTTTACTTGTAAAGCGCTCTTGCCAAGCATAACTTGTAGCAACAACAGTTTACTTGAAACGTTGTTAGACATCGTTCTCTAATTTTTTACTAATTATTTCTTTAGTAAATTTTAGTTTCCTGAAATAGGCCCTTAGTCGTTCCCACGGTTCTAGAACTTGTATTAAGGGCGTAACGTGAGGGTTAAGACTAAGTCTCCCCAAAACTTCTGATGGATAATAAATAAAATAAATATCAAACGTATATAATATGATGTAATTACAAGTTTAAAAACCGTTTCCAAAGCGATAAAACTGATACAAGTACTTCTTGCATGGAAAACATTTTATTTTCTTCTCTCACTTTATCCTTTTGGTTCACTTTACTTTATAGCAAATTTAATATTTACCAGCCCTTTAATAGTCCTTCCCCTCTTCTCCGAATCTAGCAGTACCGCTTTCAATCAGAGCTGTCAAATTAAATCGGTGTCAAACTGCGAGGATATTATCTTAGTAGATTGCGGGTACTTATAATATTACGCATATAAAAAAAACAGTTCTACTAAATATAATAACACTATACTAAACTTATAAACAATCATTGATCCATAAATTCAGTCAACTTTTTTTTTTATGTTGATAGGGGAATCAGAACCCAAATTGATGGTACTCACTGTTTGGCGAGAAACAAATGAACGGCGGTCGGAGCTTGCGCAGAAGAGACTTGTAATGCCCACTCGGTAGCGCGGCTGACCACCAACTGCATGCAACAATGAAAAGAACCATTCACCAAAACCTTCTGCAATCTTCCATTATGTTTGCAGTACTCATTCGCTACAGCTTCCTTATAAGTGGCTACTTAGCGGATAGGCAGCGTGGAAGGGAAGATAGGACGTTGGATAATTCCCAAACAAACCTAAACGTGACGTTAGAAGCTTCCAGTTTGCGGATTTTTATTCGTGTTTAGTGTAAATAATTAGTCAGTGTGGCAAAGCGATCCGGCCTCTCTTCCAGGCACTAGCATGACGTCATGTTGTGCTTCTAGCATGCGTGACGCGCCTAAATCGGGTGGCAGTTTCAGGGCTGCAAGGCACAACTCCTCAAATAAAGTAATTATAATTCTATGGCTTGAAAGCAAAACATCTCAGATCGAGTGGTAATCCCGTAGTTGTAGGACAAAACACCTCAATGACTTATAAACTAACTTAAGCTAATACGGTACGTCTAATACTACATTCTCAAACTCAGCTATAGTGCATATACATTCCCTTGGTTGATATCGGGAAAAACCTGTATGGACGTAAATATCTTCTAGAATTTAGAGGGCCATCAGAGTAAAAGTAGGGTCCCCTAAACGTGTAGTCATCCACTCTAATTATCTAGCCACTATGACCTAAGTACATTTTGTTTACCTTGGAAGGTAGCTATACTACAATTTCCTTAGGATTTGGAGGCACTAAAAAAGTATTTTTCATTTCAAACATTGATTGAAAGTCACTAATGTCAACCTTAGTAGACATATTTTTATTTGCTTTGTAAAACTTTATAATTAAAAAAAATTGTTATCAAGAGCTGTTTATAATACTTCCTTACGTATTACCATACAAAATTGACATTTTCCTGGCTAGTTGAAACTTATAATATTAGGCCTATTATGTTTTTTGTTTCGCGGTTCTAGCAACGAGATTTATTATAGTGCATGAAAATTAAAATTAATACTTTTATCTTCTTATAATTGACCACCATAAGTTTTAACATAAATAAATGTTATTTTCTACTACTTAGAGAATAATCCATACAAAACATTTGCTCCAAAATAAAACACTTTTATTTTGGAAACACAAAAGTACAAATACGAGTTTTATTGACATCAACTGTCTTCATTTCATTCGGTTCACCATATTTATCTATAAAGTTAAATCAACCATTTATAAGTTCCCATTTATATAAATCTTGTTTAGTTGAACAATTGAACTACAAATAATACTCCTACAAAAAAATAAACATCCAAACTTTTATTTTTATATTTCAATAGTGTAAAGACTCATAAAATAGAATAAATTAAAATAATTGTTTGTTGCCAAAGTTTTGACAAAAGTGACCACTGTCTACTATTCAACATATGAGCTTGTAGGTCATAATACTTGTTTGGTGTATGAATACATGAAAATAGATTTGGTAACTTTTCTTATCAGTCAGGTAAGGCTATTCGTAAGGAAATAAGAGTTTAGCATAGTTTGATGTATTAAACCATGTAGCTTATGAGATAAGGCCATAGTGTAATTATCAAAGTAAAACTATCACGATTCAAAATAAACGGAGTGTACCCTTTCTGCCTGTACAAAGAGTAAGAATATTTTTTAAAAAAGTTGGTAAACGTACAATATTGGTATGGTTGCACCCAAGAGGGGAGATTTAGGGGGTTTAAACCCCCTTTTTATATTATTATTAGCACCGCGTCTTTCTACCCGTTCGGGTTACACGCACTTACGCTAATGTGTAATAGTAGGGTGATTGTGAGATGAAATGGAGTACCTACAGTTTAGCGTGGAATCCGAACCACGGTGGAGGCCTGGCATTCCTCACATTCACAAGTTGTGATTAATACACATCTTGTCAGAGGTGAAGGAAGGATTTGGCATTCAGATAAATCCGTGCCGGGACCGAGGATTGAACACCGGACCCTCAGCACAGAAGTCTGACACCTTACCCCTAGACCACGAGGCCACCCTGGAAAGATTTATAATAATATAATATTTCAATAATAATAGATGGTACGCATAGTTAAAGTTAAGTGAATATCCATTCATTACTGATACAACCAATATTGTTCGTAAAGTATTATATCAATACAATAAAAATATCTTTGTTGTTTCGACTCTACACTTTGTTCAAAAATAATGAAAACATTCTAATTTTGTTTTTGTTCTCTATATATTTATTTTAATTTATTTCACTAACCCCCCACAACTTCAATCATGATTTTCTTGAACAGCACCGTCCTCCCTCCCACCAATGAAATATCCTGGATACGGCCATGGACATTGGTATTCCATTCCTTGATTGATTAGGCAAGGGGTTTTCCTCAGATCATTCCTTCTCCTTTCTGGGGAAACACGCCTTTTATCTGACTGGGCTGTGCGTGTGTGCGACAGACCATGACACTCACGTGGATTTAATGAAATCGTTGAGTTGGAGATGGGTCGAACTCAAACCCACTTTTTCCCGAACCTGAATCTATATTCCGATACTCAGAACATCTGATAACCATAAAAGGTTAGTTAGCCTTCTCAATGTGGTATGATTTATTTTCTTCAATTCTGGTTTTGTTTACATCAACTGGTAGGGTAATGCTCTGGTGTCGGATTTTTAAGTTTCCCCTATAATATTTTATTATTATTATTATTATTATTATTATTATTATTATTATTATTATTATTATTATTATTATTATTATTATTAGCAACGCGTCTTACTACCCGTTCGGTTTATACGCACTTACGCTAATGTGTTAGGGTGATTGTGAGATGAAATGGAGGACCTACAGTTTAACGTAGAATCCGAACCACGGTGGAGGCCTGGCATTCCTCACATTCACAAGTTGTGATTAATACACGTCTTGTCAGAGGTGAAGGAAGGGTTTGGCAATCAGACAAATCTGTGCTGGGACCGAGGATTGAACCCTGGACCCTCAGCACAGAAGTCTGACACCTTACCCCTAGACCACCAGGTCACCTATAATATTTAATGTTTAAAGCTAAAAAATAACATGTTTTTTTAAATGTTCTCGTATTCGCTAATCCATCTCTAAATATAATTATTATTACTACTAGATTACGCATAAAATCCATAGCACGCAGGAAGCTCTAACCACGTGTTTTACAATATGCAACACACTGTATTAAAATAACGAACTAACGTCATACCTGCTTAGGTGGCCACGTGGTCTAAGGCGTCACTCGTGTGGTAGACTAGACTACTGATGACAGGGAGATCGGGATTCTAATTCTGGTCGCGTGTATTGAGAGTGGTTTTCCCCAAAATCCTTTTCCACTCTCCATCTATGCAAATGTGGGTATACTCCCTCTAAATTAAACCTCTCTCATCCTTAACTGACTAGCGAAATTAGGACATATGCGTAAAGCCAGAACAGATAGTAAGACGCAGTGCTTTAAAAAAAATTACGTCACGGCCACGTCATGTAGGGTTAAGGAGGATAGACTGCGCATGTGCTATCTAGAGGTTTTACGTCTGCGGATGTAAAGTGGCTCAAAAGACTCTACAGCCACCGAGAGATGTTTGTCGAGTACGGCACAGGTGCAGCTGCTATGCGTGTGTGAAGTTTAGAAGTTAAGAGTAAATTATCAAAACTACCCAAACATAAAACAAAAGAGGGGCTAGGGGCGAGAAAAAAAATATTGTGAAACAGAAAACAAAGATTTTACAAACAATCTAGTAAAATAATGATACACAAAAAGGGTTTGGCATATCTGTCGAATTGAAATAATTGGTGAAACCTTTCACAACGTTAAATAGTACTAGATCTACTTTAAAAATACCCGCATTGGTGGACATGCCAATTTAATGTTCAGACAATTATGGTCTGGTTTGTCGGTGACGAGAAGGTTGGGTGCTTTAAGGGTAAATTACCCTTATGGTGCTCACTTTATACCTCTACGCAAATGTGGGTATATATCAATAGATAAGGTATATTTATAGGCAAAGGTGTGGTCCTAAAATAATTAGTGCCCTAACTGAATAGTATAATCATGTTCACCATAGGCAAGAAATGTGTCTATTATTTAAGTAATAATAACTTTATGCAAAACACAATCTGGAAAACGATAGCTTGATATTAATACAGTATATTATATCACTAACGCTTTCTCTTAGTATAAATATTCAAGTTAAAACAATACAAGCATTTACTAATTCAGTTAAAGAATCACTTTGCAGCGATGCTAGGATTCACACGCCTCAATAGGCCCCGTTAGGTACTTTATAGGTCATGTGTTCTATGGACGGATGACAGATTTTGTGAATAGCGACTATCTATTAGTGACCACTCACAAAAAATTGAAGACTTGATTTGTGAATTCAAAAAAAGACTCCAGGATTTTAAAAACTATGAGCTTAAATTTGTCATGATCACGAGACTATTTACCTTGGATATGGAAATGACAATTGAATATTTTCAAATTGAATTAATTGAAATACAGCGCGACTCAATACGCAAACAAAAGTTTTGTGATGTTGGTGTGCAAAATTTTTATTCTTTCCTTTCTAAGGATTGATATCCAAAAATTTTTGAATTTACGCTGTAAATATGTGAAATGTTTGGCAGCACATACGTGTGTGAATAGTTATTTTAACTTATTTAAAAGGAACAAAACACCCGTGAGATCACGGCTTACAGATACTCATCTGTCATCAATTATGATAATGACTTCAGCTCAACATTTAAAGCCCGACATTAACACAACTGCCGCAAATAAAAGGTTTCAAATCTATGGGGGAAAATAAAGGGCGAGTTCTAATATTTTGTATAGCCAAAAATAAAAATAATGTTCTATAAAAACAAGGTACTAAAATGAGTTTTCTTTACTTATGATTGTGACATTTTAATTATTTTCTTAACGCAGCCCTCTTGGTATTTTTAGTTTTCAATGTGGCCCTTATGATCAAACGAGTTTGACACGCCTGGTCTAGGCTGACTGGTCCATTGTGTGTTAGCTTGTGAACAGTGCTGAGCTGAGAAAGTTCAGTCCTGTGACAAATGAGATGTGCCGACAGTGGGAGAGGGTTAAAAACCAACAATGGCTACACTGCTCCCAAGGACCTACCTACAATGATAGCCCTTCCTTAGCCTCGTTCATCCTGGCATAAAAAAAAGTGTCACCAGCTCCTCAGACCTTGTCTATAATGGCTAGAGCTCCTCCAGGGGGTTTCTATACTGAGGGTCTACCATTGATCTCTATAATATAACTGGATGGACATATACATACACATTGCCAAGGACAAAAGCGTGACGCTCAAGTTTATCGGTTGCTACTTTGTGGGTGGACAAATTTACCGGTTTCTTTCAATGCTATTAAGCGAAAACATGTCTCTGATAAATAAAAGTGTTATTGTTTGAAAATAGTGAGGCATTATACCACACTTTCCTGAAGAAACATTTACATTAAAGGATATACCATTCAGTTTTACATATAATACTGTACACATACGAATAAAATCTTTAACATATTTAAATATTTAGTTATCATCAATGTTGTTTACAGTTTGTCAAGACTACACTTATATTTAAATTTGGTTAGTATCTTGTATATTGGTTGCATAAATCATATTATATTGAAAGTTCGATAAATATAATGAATAAGGAATCTTAAAACTTGATTACATTTGTTTGAATGACAAACTTTGTGTAGTTGCCATACATCAAACTATCACTTAGGTTATAGGCTTGTAGAAAGTATTATTATATTACAATTTAAAAAAAAAAATTTTGCTCATATCTTGTATATTGCTTTCAGAAACCATATTTTGTTGAAAGTTTGATAACTATAGTGAAACAAGTTAGTTAACAATTATATTACAGTTGTTTGAATGACGTACTTTGTGTAGAAGTCTTACGTTCAAACGATGATATAGGTTATAGGCTTGTAGGAAGTACGGTATCTACTTAACCCTGATTTTAGTAATAATCCAAATCTGTAAGGTTTTATTTCGTACCAAAATACTATCATATATATAATATTTTGGTAGGATGAACGGCCATTTAGAAAGGAAGTAGAAATGTCCTTCTGGAAGGTCTTTTATCCTACCTAAACACAATTATATAGTAGGATTCTGGTACAAGATATGGCCTTACAAGCGAGCTTCCTTCAAAAAATCATCGTAAATACTAGGCTACATAAACTTATTTAAAGAAAAAACTAACCAGTATCGAACTTTGTTATGTTCTTCAAAGCTTTAAATAACATATTTATTTTATTTAACTAATTACACATTAATTTATCTCATATATTCAATCAAATTAATAAACGATGTCAAAATGCCCCATTGCCTTGTATGGGTGTAAGAGAGAAAGAGATACCCGAAAGTTTCCTTCTCTCCTAGACAATGGTATGTAGATGAAAGCTCGAAAATTTCAGCCACAGATGTCCATCCGGTTTTAATATCATGATCAATGGGGTATGCTGAAGAGGAGCGGTGGGGTGGTCACCACTCAATCCCTGGACAGTGATGCTTGATGGTTCAAAAGAACGTATCAAGACAAATACACAAATATAAGATTTATTCAAAAATTAAAATAGTATATACTATTTGCTACATCAATCAATGAATTATTATGCGAAGAAGTATCACCGAACCATTTAAAGGAAGCCTTATCTCCTTTACGTTTGATAGCCTTATTCCCAAAGTAAACGTCAGGATGCGAAGTTTTCTTCATCTCATAAGCGTAGAATCCTTCGAGGATAGATTTACCTCGCATATATTTGAGCAAAAATATTCTAGGATTTCTTGAGACAACCTTACGAACCTTGACCAACTCCGTTGATTAGTTGCGACCACCTTAAAACAATTTACAAGTGTATCTACAAAGGTATGGTTGCTACAAAAAGGATATGTTAAAGGAAATAATTAAGTTATAGGACACAGGAATCTTTAAAACTCTCATCAAGAAATATTCTATTAGGGCTGTTATATAGTCAAATCAATCATGAAATAAGAAGAGAATTCAAAGTTTAAATATATATTATATTTAAAATATATTCAATATATTTAAAATCTATATACTATATTATATATATTAAAATATATATATTATATATAAAAATACATAAAATAAATATATTATATATTTAATATATGTATTGGGCAGATCGAAGTGATGCTCTTCCTTGAACATACTATGACATAATATAAATTGATTGATAACATTTGGACTGAAATTAACAAATAAGACTATATAACATAAAATAGGACACAAAATAATTCCTATTACGGTTAAGAAAATCTTACGAACTGTAAAACAGAATAAAAAAACCCAAATACTTGATGAATACTACTATTATAATAGGCAGTAAACATACGAAATAAACAGAGAAATAAGATAACTTAATATAATGAAACTAATTTAATACAATAAAAAAATGTTCGCAATTATTATTTATGCAACTTTCCGATGAATGGCATTTCTAGTTCACCTCTTTTTTCAAATAATTGAATATTTTGTTTGCGAAGTTATTTCTACAGCCACGTCTCACAAAACCCTGCTTTGACTGAGAGTCAACAGCTGCGACGAGTCTTAATGTCAGCTCTTTTTGTGGAACATTCATTTCCCTGAACTGATGGTCAGCTAATTGGAATTCCTTTCTCGCATACAATCTTTGAAGGACTCTTGACGATGTTCCTAGCTGATAGAGATAACTTTCTACCTTCTGTTCCATAAAAACATCCATCAAATTTCTTGGTGCTGCAAGCCTTCTGTCTACCTCTGAGATTCTTACCAAAACGTTTTATCCAATACTCACAGGTGGGAATTTTTTGTTGGACCTTTGCAGCATTTCATCGGCTTGCCTTTTCTGGGGTATGCATAACGCTTCACGTGCTTACATTATTTTTTCTTTGCGACTACAAAGCTCACATAAATT
Organism: Timema bartmani; assembly: GCA_902151455.1. NCBI lineage: Eukaryota > Metazoa > Arthropoda > Insecta > Phasmatodea > Timematidae > Timema > Timema bartmani. The sequence goes on along the minus strand of CABFWB010001908.1, from coordinate 60,775 downwards.
TTCAGGTGTAGGCTACAGGTACATTCTTTAGCTAAAAAGCTTGAGCTTTCTTGTAAAGTTAAATTATTTTCTTCTTATATTTCTGAGTCACTGGAGTTGGAGGCGTCTGCATTGGAATTCTCATTCAACAAAATATTCCAGTTCTTCTGCTCTCGTAATAGTTTGACGAGTCTCACGAGGCATCAGAATTTAATAGGCCATTTCGTACAAGAACCCAAAATATTGCCGCTGATGGACTTCTGTTAATACCTTTATGGAAATCTTTTTTTAAAACTGAACGAATCGTAGTCTGCCAACCCAATTACTAGTCCTATTATCGGCTATCCAAGGAGCCAAAATGTCCCGAACATCCTGATTCTCCCTCTCCACACCTACCTGGCTTTGAGATGTCTTGGTTTGCCGTGAACTATTTTGGCTCCAAACATACTAGTAAGCTCATTAACGACAGTTGCTGCAAATTCTCTCCCATTGTCACTTCAGAATATATAAGGAGCACCTATTAAGCTTGATTCACACGTTCACTGTAAATAGAGAGCAGAATCTGCTTGAGTGGCACAGCAATTCACTCGCTGTATGTTGACCCACAATGTATTGCAACGCTAACTTTAAACCGCTTATTATAAATATATTTTATTTTCCAGTGGATAAACATATTATACCCTAGCTAGATCATTCTCCCGATAAATGTTTTTCTAATTATAATTTTGTGTTGTGGCACAATTCAATACATCGATACACATGCCTTACATTAACGATTTATTTCAAATCTCCTCACAAAGGCCAACGAAGCTGCCTGCTTGCTTCTGGCCGTAGAGCGCATGCGTTGTAAAATGCGCATGCATACGGATTTGAGATGGTTGGTTCTGAGATTTGATTAGTTCTCCTTTGCCAAACATCTCAGGCAGAGCGGATGAAGTAGATATGAGCTAAACTTTAGCGCAACAGCTCGTGCCGATAAGGTGGAAATCTTGTGATTGACTTAAAGCTCGTCGTGTGACTACATTTCTGTTCTGCGCTGGTTTTTCGGTGAATGTTAGAAGCCACAGTTAGACAGAAAATGTCTAACAGATTGCAAGCTACATCCGCAGAACTTTTGGATTTTAGAGCCTTAAAAAAATTGGTCAGGTGTTCTTAATAATTTAAAATAAATTTGTAATCTCACTCCGGTTCTGTTTGCATATCAATGAGATCCCTCTTGATTTCATGTGGTTGCGCAAAATTGGCCTTATCACTAGTGAATAGGCTCTTTCCTTTATGCTTTATTTTTCAGCTGACATTGTCTACATAACCGTAAATAAATATCAATTACTTCACGAGTGATATTACAGTATATTTTTATAAGTCCTTTTGTGTCCAGTATCTATACGGGATTTGTGAATAATATAATACAGCTCACCTATGTGGCAAAAATATATATTTTTTATTTTAATTTAGGGATCTCTTTCTTATAAGTTTTTCTAGATCATAAATTGTTAAAATGTCATACTTATTCATGCGCTGATAATCTGGTGAGGGTAGTGGCTTTCCCTGTCTATTTTTACATAGCGAAGCTTTTATTTCTGATATTATTTCATCATACTCATTGGAAGTAAGCAAGGATGTATTATTATTCGGTCCAACGTTTTGAATGTGACCATTTGATTTCAAGTTAAATTCGTGTTCACTCACAGCAGACATCGTTAAAAGAGAGAATACATCTACACAACTGACACGTCACTCGTTTAGACTAATAATATTGTCAACGGTACCCACGCGCCACCTGCTCAGTCTGGTTGAAAAACTAACTAAAATGTTATTTCAAGCTTTGGTCGCTTAATAATTGCACAATCTTAGGTTTGACTGTTTGGAGACGTCCAAAGCCCAAAATTTAATAGAACTTCAGTCTTTGGTCATTTTAAAACGTCCAATCCTAGTATTGAGCAAAAGAATCCGTCCATTGGCCGTTTTCGGGTTTGGCGCCCAGCACACACACAGATTTCTAATATGATAGCATGAAATATGTCCTTAGAATACTTATTTCTGATTGAGATGGTTAAGAAATGCTAACATATTAGGCCTATCCTTGAGATTTAAATATAATTTGATAAAAATAGTTATTGAAACAAATCCATGCAAAAACCTTTTAATCCAAGCTGTCTAAGAAATCCCAATATATATTTATAAATGGCTAGGTCACGCGCTAAACCAGAAGTGCCATACACTAAATGAAGATTATTTAATTAGAAATTATCATGTTTAGCTATACATAATAGGATTATATCCTTTATATTTATAGCGTGCTTATTATGGTTTATATTTAGTTGATTAGTGTCCTTTAAATAAACTCTTCTTTTCACCTATCTTTAATGCCACTGAAGACATCTAGTTCAATCACACAGGAACAGTAGTATCCGATTCACCTCCGATGCTACTTTCTTGACTGGCTGCAGCCACTTATACAAAGTAACATTGTCTTAGTTTAGCATAATAGCTAAAGAAAAGTCTGTAGTATAGTTATGAATATAATCTTTCCGCACTAATTGATGTACCAAGTCATAAATAAACTAGACATTTTGTAAACACATGACACAATAATATGTAGCAAAGAAATGTAGCGGTCATTCTCAGAACTAAGGAGGTACACGCTGTAAACCCACCATAATAAAGCCATGACTTCTACTTTGTGGGCAACGTTTATAGATGGCGTTTTAAATTGATCCATGATAATCGGGATCCCTGAACAGGCAAAGCAAAGAGAGCATGAATCAAACCCAAATGTCAGTGTACGTAATTGACAAGGTTGCAAGGTGTATTATGGAGGGATGATTTTTTTTTGACAAGCAGTTTGTTGTTATTGTTTAATATGTGTTTTTGTATTCTTTATCAAGTGTCATTATGTGATTTAAACCGTATATCTTAAAGTTTATTCCCAACCTAATAACATGTTTAGTAAAAAGCTTCACGCAGATGTGAAGAAATCAACACAAAAAGTTCAAGACCTCAAGAAAGATTCTGCTACACGTCTTAAACACCTAAAAATTGTGCTAGGTAATTCATTTTTTGTTTTATAATTTTTGATGTAATTTTTGTATTTTGTGTAAAGGTAGGATGTTAAAATAATATTCGCAGTATTGTAAGAATAGAGGAATTCACACAAAAGTTGAAATATTGGATTATTCATTTCAAGGCTGCATTTGAATTTGACAGCTTAAGAATGGTCAAGTCACTTGTCTATTTTACCCCTTTTGAAGTTTAGGGGCTTATATCTATAAAGTGGCTAAAGTGAGTTCTCCTTTTGCCCTTGTGTAGGTAAACTTTACAGCCCATAATTAGCTAGATGCAAGTCCCATTTGCCACCTTTATTTAGTTTACCCTATTTCCAATTGGTTATAAATTAGCTCAACCGAGTGCATCTCATAAATATTTTTAGACAACAGTTTTGCTAGGCTCAAACTCTGGGTGGACAAAATAATAAGGCTAAAATTAAGTGAATCACATTTTAAATCAATTTTACCATTTTATTTTGTAAACATGATTATAACAACCTTTTTGGTGACCTGGCAGTCTAGGGGTAAGGTGTCAGAATTCTGTGCTGGCTGTCTGGGTTTCAATCCTCGGTTCTAGCACAGATTTATCTGGTTGCCAAACCCTTCCTTCACGTCTGACAGGATGTGTGTTAATCACAACTTGTGAATATGTGGAATGGCAAGCCTCCACTGTGGTTCGGATCCTACATTAAACTGTAGGTCCTTCATTTCATCTCACAATCACCCTACCATTACACATTAGAATAAGTGTGTATAACTCGAATGGCTACTAAGACGTGATGCTAATAATAATAATAATAATAATAATAATAATAATAATAATATAACAACCTTTAACAATTTAAGTACTGGTATTTATGGTTATGAAAGGATTCCAACACACACAAACCTGCTAAAAACCTAAAGGTTCATAGTGGTCTGTAAGAGATAAACTCCACACTAACAGATTGCGCTATCCACAGGTTCCTTATCCTTAGTCCTTATAAGTCTCTAGCAGCTGACTCAACTTTAACTTTTAAGTACTAGTTGGTACAGACTTCTAAGGACTATCAATCACACAACAGTAAATATGTGTGCACACATATAAATAAAGCACCAATGCCAGTGAAGAATCCAATGTAACGGGGACAAATAGGCCTACAAAATCAAATTATAATGTTGCAAATGCAGCTAGTACCTATTTCAAAAAATATTTCTGAAAATTTTAAAATTCGGGATGTATGGCAACTCGGAAACAGAAATACTGGTGCTGCTTTGGTAGGTTAAAAATCCCATTAGTATTATGTGTAACCTCTGGTTCACAGATCACATTTGATTGTTCCTTTCTCTAAAAATTTTTCTTATGAAAAGTTTATTTGGACGTAGTTTCAGACTTTCTTATTTGGTTGGGGCATGGTCACGTGATTAAGGATACAGACTGTATAAATGCAATTTCCATTTCTAAGGACCATCAAGGACTTAAGGACTATATAGACGCAGAGTTTACAGACTCTGTAGACACAGCTTTAGTTCTGTGCTTTTATGGTACAGTAAGTACTGTACCAGTGTTAAATATCACCAAACTTGTATGATTTTATTTTCTAGCCAAAATATCAATACTCTGAAGGCCAACAGTTATTTTTACAACTAAAATATATTTATTAATATAATAGGGCTTTAATAATAATTATAATAATTTAATTAATTACCTATTACTGTACTATTACTATTGTGACATCCGTAACAAAATATAACTATTTTCAACTAAGACTATTATTGTAATATCAAGCCTTGTTGCATGGTGAAGGACTGTTATTTTTTAAAATAAATTATTATTAGATTAACACACATCACATAACAATCGAAAGAACCAAACACTCTTGTAGGATAATGTCTAAAATTTGTCACTTTTGTGACAAACATTTAAAAGTCCTTTATGTAACGCTTAAACATTTAATTTTGTAATTCCAAAAGTACATACCGATAGTAAAGAGAAAAAATGGTGGTTCACACTGTAAATAACTCTGCATAGTAAAATTGTATTTTTTTTAACATTAAAAGGACTATATGCTAGAAAATGTACAAATGTCACACCTTTACTTGCAGAATCACAAGCTTGCATTCAGGTTCAAGGTGCTCATTTTGAGTACTTCCCATTGTTGGAAAGTCAAAATTGCTATACTTTATAAACAAGGTCATATTAACTTTTCTTAAAGTTTTTGTGTCCTGTATACACTATACCCAAGCATTTTGAGGCCTATTATGTTTTTGTAATGAGCCTTGACTAAGTAGTATAAACAAGATTTAATAATATTAAATTTAAACCATATTCATGGTATTTACAAGTCATGAGAGTTTAGATATTAACTTGTGATCCTGATTGTCATGAAAATGTGAGGCAAGATAAACATACTAGGCCCTAGTTATAATAATATTTAAAACTTCCACCCTCAACCCCCACATAGGCTACTAAAATATGTTCATACATTCTTTGATGAAGACCAGTGGCATAGGGCCTATTCTCCGGGTGTGCTAGTTCTGCGCTGCATACCCATACTAATATGGACAATTATGAAAATTAATATATTTTTATTTTACAATGATATCTTGTTTTAAGTAGTTCTTCTTTCAAAGCGTCTACCCACCAGATTTCAGACCCCAGAAACAACAGGCTGAGCTGGAGACATCCTAATGACCTTGAACGATCTCTATAGGGCTACAACACTCTCCCTTTTCCCTCCCCACCAAACAGTAGCCATTGAACCCAGGTTTTTACATCCCAGGGCCTGCTATTCATGTAAAGCAAGCTAAGTATTGTGCCAATTATTGAAAAAATATTTCAAATCACATTTATTATTTGTTAGCTTATTTAGTATATTTTAAGTACCGATAAATAAAATAAATATATATACATTTATTATTTGTCAAGTTAATTTAATCAGGCCTACCTTAGTATAGTTTAATTAAATAAAATATATATTTAAAGACTATGTTTAGGCCTATACCTACAAGATGATCTTTTGGAGTTGGCACAGTGAAAAATCGTAAAAAAATTTGCATTTAAGGAAAAATGTTTCATACAAAGTTGGTTAGTTTTGAGACATTGACAAAATGATGTAGTTTATTTCTTATTTAGTGGATGTCCTCAAGGTCAACTATTGTTTTTCAAATGTGACCCTGTATTTTTTTATTGCAGAATTATATACTACAAAAAGAAACAATGCATTTTGTCTGAAACACTTTTTTACTCGAGGTCTATATTTGATAATATTTAATAAATTAAAGAAATACCTATGATTTGTTTGTAAATGTTTTTATTTCAATTTATTACTGACTAGAGTCTGTAGGCTTAAACAAATGTGAGAAAAACACTCTCACAAACAAAAAACAAACATTTGTTCATAAGGATCGAAATGTTAAATTGGTCTGCCTAATATCTCTAAGCCTACATAATAAGTAGAGGAGTCCCCTGGAAGTGTAAGGAAGTGTACTTGGTACCCATTGATACAAATGCAGCAGAAACATGGACATTGAATGTAAGAGGGACTAGGAAAGTGGAGACTAGGCGAATGAAGTTTGTGAAGAGCATTTTAGCTGACATGAGGAGAAAGAGGATAAGGAATGAAGTTATCTGGGAAAGAGTAGGAGAAGGAGTACATGAGATAGAATGGTGGAAGGATAGAGAAAGATGGAGGCATTTAATTAAAGTGACTTGGCTACAGGCTGGAAACAATGGATGATCATGATGATGAAGATGAATAAAAAACATAAAAACAAACTTCATTATGTCTTAAACTGCACATCCCTTCCTAAGAGCAATCCTGACCAAACAATGATAGAGAGGGTGGGCCAGTGACAATTACTTCTTTTTTAATCATTAATCTAATTTTTTTTAAACTCTGAATGCAGGTAACCTGAATACATAGTAAGTAAGACACGGTGCACTAAAATCTTATTAGGATTCTGGTTAGAAGAACAATATTTGACAGTTACTAATTGACTACTTTCATATGTCAAGTAATGTGATCTGTAGCTATGACTTTTTTTTAGATACTATCAATACCTAAAAAATAACAGTGCTATCACTGTTTACCACAAACAAATGTGTTTTTATTTTCAACTCACCTTCCGACCAGACCTTTTTTCAATTTTGGATACTCTATATTAAAAAAGTTCCTCATATGGATATTTGGTTTTATAACCTCCAACCAGGAGTGCAGGAAGTTAAAATTATGCAATATTCATTCAATGACCTTGCTAAGTTAGTTGAATTAAAAAAAAACTATGTGAACACAACTTTGCACCACTACCACTGAGCCACTATTTGATATGTTCTATGTATTTGTGGTGTATGTATATATATATATATATATATCTTTGTATATAAGAAAGTTGAAAAAAGGTTGAAGAAAAGTAAAAATAAAGTAAAGAAAATTTCTTAACTACAGCATTATAAAAGAAATATTTAATAACCAATAAGATTCAAATTTAATAAACATATTAATTGTACAGTCATAACTATTTTAGCCTGATCTTTATATTAGGGAATCGTTGGACTCTTGTGTGTATGTGTGTGTGTATGCATAATTTTACTGGTGGTTGCGAGAATCATGATTAAATTGTTGCAGATTTTCCCCTAAAATTTGCCCTTCCCACACGAAAGAGATCGGGGAAGAGGGGGCAATGTACCCATCCCACCTTTCTTCCAATTCGGCTGCCTCTGCCCTAAACCAAACCCTGGAACTGTGTGTAAGCTAGATAGTTACCTGAGTACTGCTTTGCTATTAGCACAGATAAGATAATGCTGTTGGAAATGGACACCCGAAGAGAAAGTTGAGGCGTAATCAACAATTTTTTTTTGTACATGAAAGAACGCGACCTTTTTTTACTTTTAAACCAATTAACTAACAGCTTGATTGTAGAGGAAGGGTTTGAGGCCTTAGATTTTAAGTAAGAACATGGTTACCACAGTCGGGGGAAACATGGAACTATTGTCAGGGAAAATTGTATATATAATGGCTGTCAAGAGAGATATTTTCATTCCTTAATCAAACATTATTTTAAGTTGTGCCTGACTATGCATATTTGTTTTTGGAATGCTAGTTCTAAAAATAGTGTAATCGGCTAAGAGTCAAACCTTAACCTCCCTCTGTCACCGGCAATTCTGCATATCCTTAAACTGGTGCATTAGATTGTGTGACCACCTGTATGTTTATTAAGCGGTCAGCTTGATTTGTACTTTTTTGTGTTGTTTTAATTTTTTGCCATCTATGACAAGGTGGCTCACTGATATCCGCCTCCCAGCATGGCAGCCTTATCTTATCTGGCAAAGTGTGTTGTATGCAGATTGAAAACCTCAGCCTGAGTTTGACAATCATTTAATATTACACTGCACAGGCCTGCATGGGGTTAAGCGATAACTGGAATCTTTCCTATGCACACTGATTCACTGCCCTCCTTGACTATATACAATTTATTCTATCTGAATCGACACATATTTAGATTATCAATCTATTATACTGGTTTTAATTTATTGACCTAAATCATTTCACATTCCCCCATCGGCAGATATAGGGACTAAATGTCAGTCTCATCTGGTCTGGTTTGTTGGTGACTGGGAGGTCAGTGTTTGAATTCTGACTGGCTGTATTTAAGGGGGATTGTTCCAAAATGGCTTCCAAATGTGGATACCTACACATCTTTACATTATACCTTCTTCATGGCTTCATATCTACTTTATTAGTGTGATAAAATGTGTGTAGATTTAACGGTTAGACCTTATAAGATGTGGTGACCTGCTTTTGTGGCAATGTGGTTTAAGGCGTCCCTCTCTCAATAGACTGGCCTGCAGATGATGGTGAGATTAGGGTTAGAATCCCAGTCAGGTGTACTGAGTTTTTTTTTCTAAATGGTTCCCACCTACACGCAAATGCAGGTAAACTTTCTTAAAATTCAACACATTAAGTTAGCACAGTTGAGGGGGTTGGGGCAAAAACATGATAACCCTCATTTGACGACAAAATTATGTTAACAATGATTTCTAGTTGCAGACCACTTGGACTAAAAGTTATTTTTATAGTCATTCAAGGCCTTGAGGATAACTAATATCCATGAATATTTTGCTTATTTTTTATAGCTGGATTTACAGATTTTATTGACGTTTAATTAGTGAAAATATACCATTTAAATCAATTAGGGTTATAATGTTTTTGCCCTGACCCCCTCATTTAGTACATAGGTGTATAACCAGAAAGGGTAGTAAGTCACGGTACAAAAAATAAATAAAAAAAATACAAATTTGGTGCATGAAAAATAATCATTTTACTCTTCTTCTCAAAAGGCCTACTCGAAATTTGTATCCTACATGTTTTAATTTTGGTTTCTGTGTCTTAGAATGGTATTACACTGCCACATTTCTTTTATAAAAGACAAATATTTATTTTATAAAATACATGGTAAAAAGAGTTGTCCCCCACTGTTGATAAATTTTGTTAATCACATTTTCTCCAAAGATTGTACAATACAATAAGTACCTACAAAAATGGACACAGGTAATGCCAAAAATATTTACAAATGGTGTATGAAACTTTAAAAGCTTGATCACCAAAGCTGCTCTATTAATTGAAAGCCAAAGTGTGGAGTTTGTCTCTTCATATTGTACAGTTACATTTTTAACTACTTTGCATGTATAGGTTAAATTTTAAGCGTTGCCTATTTTCTTTGATAAACCTTACACTTTGTTCTATAAGGAAAATTTTTACAACATATTTATAAAACATTATATTATTCTATAAAATATCTTTTATGGATCATTGAAGTTACATTATATTTGTTTTTATAAAATAACTTAAACAAAAAAACGGGAAACTGAATAACACCCATAAAGCCTAGAAAGCTTAAGGGTTGCACCCCTCTATAACAGTGGCTCTCAGACCACCACTGGTCCACTTTAGTATGCCAGGGGGTCCACAGAAGGAACCATAGGGGATAAATAAATATGTGAAAGAGTTTAAGAATACAAGATTGACAAGCAAAGTCCTAATTAGTTTTCCTTGTGGAATGGGAATAAGAGGCATTCAAGTATTATATAAGTGCCCTAAGGAGGATGAGGGGGAAGGGAGGTGTTACTGCTTTGCTTATTTTTGCTGAAAGGGGGCAGGAGGGTTCAAAACAATGTTTATGTAAGACAGAGAGAGATGGGCAAGATTGGTGCAGTAACCCAGCCACCCTAAATGGACATGTAATAATTAAAGGTGTTGAGATGGGAAATTTAAGGACCTTTATTGTTTTTTGATAATTATAATAATGTATACACTAGTAATACTTTTTTTATAATTTAAATTAAATGTAAATTCAAATATTTTTTCATATAATAATTTTATAGCTTTTTTAAAATGTTACCTGTTTATCACAAAACATTTAAATTCATTTTACAACAATACTTACTGTGAATATTTTGGAAAATTAATTTACACCTTTACATTTGTAAAAACCAGAAATTTATAAATTAAGAAAAAAATAATTAATGGTCATTTCTGTGACATTTAAATTACAAAAAAAAAAAGTTGACAAGTATAACTTAAGCAAGGCAGGGAGGAGGCAGGGGTGAGGTTCGGGTGCTTACATAGGTGCTTACATAATACTCCAACTTAAGTCAAATAAAATTTTTGTATCTTACTGCTTGATAAAACATTTAGATTAATAGATTCTTCGGCTTTGGCAAGGGGACAGGTAGGTAGAGTATTAACATGAGTGGTCTGCATATGCATCAAATGCTTTTCAAGTAGTCCGGCATTGAAAAAAGTTTAGAGAAACACTGATAATATAGTGTCCGGGCAGTTCGAGGCTTAGACTTGCATGGCTCTCGACTGTCACCCATGGTGATGTCATGGTTCAAATTCAACTGAGTACAGGTGGGATTCTTTGCCACATGTTATTGTAATACCCCCATTCCTCCAGCTTCTTTCCATTTTAATGTGGGGTCCTTTTACAAAGCTGTGTTGTCAGTCAGCTGAAAATTGGGAGGGTCAGGAAAACACAGGAAAAGATTTGTGTCTTTGAAAAAATTGGAAAACATGGATAATTTTACAAAAGGCTAAAAAAAAACCCTGGACATTGAGCTGCAAGATTTAAATAGTAGTTTCTTACATAGAAAAAAAAGTGAATGAAAGAAATAAGCAATGACTTCTTATATTCCTCCTCCCCTCTTATTTTATCCTTGAAACAAGGGCTTTGGTTAGCAACTACTTACATTTCCCCGTTAAAGTCAAACTATCCTGTTGCAAACAGCACCAATGTCATTTTTCTGAAAAACAAAAACTTAATTTCTTTATACTACTGTCAAAAGTGTCTGATGAAAAAATAGGAATTCCTTCTTATTATGATTATTAGTCTTACTACCCGTTCTGGTTATACACACTTATGTTAATGTGTAATGGAGGACCTTCAGTTTAATGTGAGATCTGAACCACTGTGGAGGCCTGGTATTCCTCACATTCACAAGTTGTGATTAATACACGTCTTGTCAAATTCCTTCTTGAGCACCTGGGAAACACAGGGAACTTTGTTTTAAGAAAATAATGGCACTTGCTATTTTCTCAAATCTTCCCACCTCATCCCTACGCTGTTGAATAAGGTGTGTTAAAATTAAATAAAACGAATGTTTGTCCCAAACTTCAGCTCACTCTGTAAAAAGTTTTATCTACTGTGTTATGGGTATTGGGTTACATTCTCGGTTATGGCTGTAGATCTAACATTGGTGAATTATCAGCCACGGAAACTGGGTGAGTTGTCTGTTCTTTTGAGTTGTTTAAAATCTATATGTTTAGCAAACTCTTTGTTAAATATCTGAATTAAAAATTCTAGATCAATAATGTTTCTTTTATGTGTCTGATAATTTCTGAACAAAATACAAACTTTCCTTGTCACTTTTAAAGTGTGATATATGAGTTATTCTGTTACTAGAAAATGTGGACATGGAGGAAGCAAGGGCGTTCTTTGAGTCAAACTATAGCTATGTCTACTACATCCTATATGACAGCTTCATGACAGCGGAGGCCAATCTACGGCAAAGAGGTATTTATTTGTTACGGCCTTAACTTGTCTCACTGTTAATAAATTTAAATGTTTTCTGTTATATTCTCATTTAGAGAAATATGAATACATTTGCCTTCTGGGTGGTTTAAATGCATTGCAGATGTTCTACTGTCTCACAATATTTAAACTGTTGTTTGTTATTTCTAACTAGTTGTGTATTCAATTATTATTTGTTGCAATGGTATCAACAAAATAATTCAAGTCAATTGAGGATTCTTTTGTGGTTTTAAGATGGCAGGGCTGCCATTCGCTTAAGAAACAAAACGGGGGTAATTATGGTTTTCCGCATTCTGCACTTGGCAAAAACTAATTAGGGATCAGTGAAATAATTTTTGTTTAGTTTGAAAATATTTATTTTTAATTTTGTTTTTAATTTTATAAATATGATAAAATAGTTTCACTGCTCTCAATTATACTGTTTTCTAAAGTATATACAAAAACATTTCATTACGTTGGGATGGGATGTCTGGTTCAAACGATATAACCTACCTAATTTTATTTACACATTATCTGTGGTGTGAAATGGGCTCCTAAGTGTAAAATAGCTTTCACTTTCTTAAGTATTATTTCTGTGATTTCAATAACATTCATTTCTTCACTTTTTAAGTTGTTATAAGAATAATAATTTATTTTGATATAGTGTAAATCCACATCAACGCTGCATTTAAGCTGATGAACTTCATTTTATTATTTAATTTTAGACATATTTTAAAAACTGATAACACAGATCAGTATATAACTATGTTTCCAACATAATGTTGAAATAGATGATACCACTATTAAATATAATAAAATATTACTAATATTAAATATTTTCTTATGAACACTTTAAATTGAACTGATTTGTTTGCTTTTTATAATAAATATTTTACTTCTAGGTAGCACTATCCCAAACACTTTTGCATAGTCGATATTTAAAATGGCATGTTGGCACTGAAATGACCAGAAAGTTTAATAATAAGCCTTCATATATGAATAGTCTGGTACAGTAATGTCAATGTATCGTTGAGCAAAGACAATTCATAATATTTTTATTCAAATGTAAATATAGGATATAAATTATATACAGGATATATGTGTGCTCAAGACCAAAGTTATGATGTAAATTTCAAAACAAGCATACTATGAACCCATACTGACCATATGCTACTTAATCTAGGCGCTGACTTGCAACTTTTTTCTGAGCAAATCTTTAGTTGCAACTTTTTGTTGCATCAACTTATAAGTTACAACATGCCCCAGTCTTATACTATTTCTGGTAGAACGCACATATTTGAGTCTATCCATGCAACTGTTGTTTATATAGTACTGACTTTTCATATTGCTGTGCATATCTCATAAATATTTTGTTGATTGTCTCACCATGAATACTGATAATACAAAGCTGTTAACATGCAAGATAGTTAAAAAAAAGACATGCATTGTTTTAAAAAGTCTCAAAGAATATAGTGATACAAATACTAAGGAAAAATATGGACTGAAGTCTCTGAATGAATTTGATCAAACTTGAATGAACTGCCTGCACTAAAATGAAAGACAAAAATATGTAAATTTGATTAATATTTTCACAAGCAGCTATTATTCTTATTACATACATATTTTACACAATTGAAACTATGGTTCAATCAGTGTTCTTGTGATTTACATATTATAAACATTTATAATAATTACATTTACATAAATTATAGCAACTATCTCTGAATGATGCTTTGTAAATTTCAACTACAGTAGAACTTCAATACATACAGACATACATACCTAATCACCTCGGTCCTTTACGGACAAGCAAGAAACTATGCATATAGCTCAAAAATCGACAGCTCCTTTTTAAATCCATCCTCACTAACTTTCTCAACACTTACCTATCCTTACATACTCCCTTTGCTTCAACAACTTCCATACACCAAGTCATACATGCTCTTTTATTTTCAAGATTCTTAATGTTTCTCTTCTTCACACATACATATACCACACTTAGCCGCATCTTACATGGCCTACTACTTCCTTTTGATCCACACACTCTACCTTCATATATTTTCTTAGTCACTCGATCCACACTCATCCTCTCAACATGCCCAAACCAACATAAGACGCTTCTTTCACATTGACCTATTGGATTCCCTTTCAAACCGCACTCCTTCAACATCCATTTATTACCGACTCTGTCCATAAGATCTAGAACTTCATTAATATGGACCAATTGGAGCTTGAAGTTGTCCGGATTAATGAGAGTTTGGATTTTAAAAAATCTTAAGGCAAGATACGATTAAATCAACTTATTCAAAAACAAACCACATTTATTTCACATTTAAAGTAATGAAAATTAATCTGGCCCACAGTACCCACAGTAAATGCGTATGGTAGTTTGCAGTCATGCTCCTGCAACCCAGCTTTTTCATCTGCATTTATTAATGTGCCATGTTGGGAAAAGGGCTGTCTGGGATCAATGAGGTTCTGCTATATTTCCAGAAAAAATAAAGGGCTGAAATTAGAGACAGCCTACAAAAAAATATATGAAAACTGAAAATATTAACTTTCTAAAATACTTAGAGTTTAAATTATTAACCAAATTTGATCTTAGAAACTTGCACTTTCAAATTGAAAACATTTGAAAATTAAGTAAATTTGATCTTTTAAATCTTTATATAAACTTATTTGTTTGGATGCTTCTAGGAAATGACTTAAATATTTTATAATTTGACCAAAATGTCTTAACATATTTCTAGAAAATAATTGAAAAGCTTAGCTTTATTTATTCTTAAATCCTTGAATAACATGTGAAACTGACAATTTAAAAGTTTTTGGATGCACCCAATACTGCTTTTTACTTGTTGGTGCTTTCCTTATCCTTGGTACAAAAGCATTTCCACATGCTGTTTCTGTGAAGTCATTTGCGTACTGAAAGAAAACATTAACAATATAAGCAATTATTTAGTTGCAATGTGTGCACATCAAGCTCGCCTCACTCTCAGCAACTCTTTAATGGCCATAATTATTTATTTGCAACTGCGCTTATATCCTTAGTTTATTGATCATTTTTAAATCTCTACATATTTGTCTGTGCCCACATTATTTAAAGAGAAGGCTAGTTTGTAAAACTCTCATAAAAACAAAACTGTGTAATATATATTATATTAGTGGTATTGTAGCTTATAAAAATAGCTACAAATAGTATACTATTTTATCACCTTGTGGTTAGAGTGGTCAACCCTAAGGCTAAGGAACCACGCTTTAACTCCTGACGTTGCTGCCGAGAATTAGTAAATATCTAAATGCTAAGGCTGTTTCTCTAGTATTAGATGTGCTGGACTAGGTTAAGCTAGTTTGTACATCCTGTTATTATTCAATTAATAAATATCTATAAGCTAGGATTGGATGTGTATTAGACATATTGTCCTAGATTGATTTAGTTTATAAGTTGTGCCTCTGGTTCCACTTTTATGTGATGAGAGCTGAGCAAGAACTTTGGATAAGAAATGAACATTCATAAAGGCAATTTTGCTCATAATGTCCTTTTGTTAATAATTTAATAATAATAATAATAATAATAATAATAATAATAATAATAATAATAATAATAATAATAATAATAATAATAATAAATCATGAAGGTGTAGGACGAGTATGTGGGGTCCATATTTGTATGTAGGCCTGCCTGGTAACCTTGACAAGCCTTGTTTGTTTGTGTGTATGTGTGTGTGCATGCACATGTAGCACTTGTGTTTTTTTTTGTGTGTGAAAGAGTCACAATATCTAACTCTACTCTGGCAAATCTTAGTCACAAATAAATAAAAAAAGACACTATTTTCTGATATATTAAATTGCTATGAAAATTTTTTTGTATCTCCTTTTGGCTCCAAAACTGTTCTTCAAAAGTAAAAAGAAATTTTATTTAAAATTAATATCCATTTTATTTTATTACCTAAATTTTCCTTAATGTATTTTTCAGCTTACCTCACCTTTGATGATTTAGCACAGTTGGTAGAGCCGATACCTATTGATCGGAGTGTGTTGTGTTTGATTCCCCAAAAAATAGTTTTAAAATTGAGTTTGGTTTGCTATTACAATTTGATACATTTGTGCTCCAGGAGTAGTTGTTGGGCCTGTTCTGTAATTAATTTCAACAAATTCACCGAGCAGCCATCATTAAACGGATCAAGAAGTTCGTGTATTTTGTGGCTTGAACCTATATCTATAGTCCTTGTACCTTTCTCCCCCTTCTTTTATCCTATTCTCTTTATTTAATTAATAGTTTTATTAACTTTTATTTCTTTATCTTTTTATATCCTTATCTTTGATCTCTTTTTACTACTTTATATTTTGTTTTCCTTCTCTTTTTCCTTCATTGTCTTTGCTTCCTCTTTTCCTTACCTTCCTACTTTATCCTTCTCACTCTAGCTCTTTTTTTTTCCATCCCTCTATTCTTTCTTTTGATTTAAAAAAAATCAGTTTAAAGAATTGATTTTCCTTATTCCATCTCATGATTTCTACTTATTTTTTTTTTTTACTTTGGCAACTTAAAAGTTTATTTTGTAAATACAGGGATCTACTGAAGATCACCAGAGTGTCATAAATGTTAACTTAATATTCTCTTAAAATGACCTTGACCTGACCTTTTGAATAGCCCCTCATAAATACACTAGTGGACACATCCAAAAAAGAGGGAATGCTGTACTAGCTTTAGTTTGGAAGGGGGGAGGGGGGAGTGGTTGGAAAATCAATCTCTAAGATAAAAGACCCTTAAGAATTGCTAGTCAGGCTGGTTGGTGTCGGCCGCACTAGCCTTGGTACCACAAGCAGAACTGAGTTTGCACTAGCACATTCATGAATTGATCTGAAGGAACTAGGTATAATTCCTAACCAAGCAGTTAGCATATAAAATGTGGTCTTTCTTTCCAACATTGTGTTTTATCATTTTCTTTCCAGGTGAATTCTGAAATTCGGAGTTATTTCCTTCTTCCTCATGTTCCCTTGTTTTAGATAATTTGTCACTAATAGCCTGAACACAAGCTTATCAATTAAAAATAATCTTGGAGCCAACCTTGCCACACCAAGCATGTAGGTTGTCCACCCCTGTGGTGTGAACAGAAAGGAAGGCCGCTGCCCCTCATCCCCCTCCCCCCCTACCACCATATCAACAGGCAGGAAGATCTTGTGTCCTGAAGCTCACATGTCTCCGCACCATTTTTATAACTGTAGTGGAACAATAGCAACTTCCTGTAGTGCGGCTTGTGTGAAAACAGGCTTGCCCACACATCACTTGGAGGTTATAGTTAGAGCACTGTGAGAAGAAGCTCTTGCAACCTGTGTGGAATAGCTTAGAGTTGATAAGTCACTTTCTTTTATCCCTACAACTGTCAAAGTTGACACCATCTGTTAAAGGAACACATGGCTTTGCTTAAGAAACACATTACAGTACATAGATTTATTAGCTTTTTGAACACTCAGTAAGATTCTTATATGCTTAACTACATGGTTATTAATGGTATAATATGGGGTGTAAAGATGAGCAAGGTTGTTCAGTGGACATACATCCACACTAGCCTGGAGAGAGGTTGGGAAAACCTAGGGGCTAAAAATCCCTAAAACACACAGTTTAAAATCACCCCATTGTACCCGGCTGAGATTCAAACCTTGACTTCCCCATTCCTGGTAATCCATCCCATCTTTTGAGAGCTTAACCGACGCAACTTTACCACTGATGGGGGTAACTATAGTTTGCACAACTTCATCTTGGGAGTTATGATCCAACAGCAAGAGCCCAAGGTTCATTCCTTGCTTGTTATTATTGACAGTTATGTTTCCATATACCCTCTCAATTAAATGTTGGGATAGTTCCTCTTACTAGGCCTCAGTGATGGTCAAGAATGTTTTATTGAATTTACAATGACCAAGCCACCTTTTTTGACAATTTAAAAGATTATTAATAGAGATGGGTTGATTCAATTTTTTCTCCAATCTGAATAATTTTTCTATGGATCTTGAATCCATATGTGAATCTTTGACAACATAATAATCAAAAACATTGATATGATTTTTTTCCCTTCAATTCTAACTTTGTTTACATAAAGGGCTAAACTAATGGTTTGTGGCAGGGTTCCCCAAACTACGGCTGCAAAATGGGTTTATCCAGCCTGCAGATGCTTTGACAATTAAAAAAAAAAATTCAATGACTACTACTGAAATGATGATGCTCCTGTATGCAGTACACAAATTACCTACGTACATAATTTAACCATTATGTGGAGCCTGTAGAAGTATTGGAAATGCGTAGTTAAAACAGCCATACTGTGGTATATAGTTCCTCAGCCCTCAATAACTGCCAGCTACAAAAATAATTCAAACTCAAAATTTGATCATTTTTTTAAATCTTGAATTTGAAATTTTGTCAAGTTCTAGATCATCTTTAAAGATTGGAGAAATTCGAATGGTCCGTCCCCTATTATTAAATATACTTTTATTTATGTACAAACCAAGGGAGGTTTTCTGCGGCTCCTATTTTGACAGATGGAGTCAATCAAGTATGTAAAACTGGAAACTAAATATATCCTTAGTAACATTTTGTTTCTATAGGTATGCTAAAGTTATAATCCGACCGACACCTTAGCTCAGTCAGTCGGTACCGTGTCTTTATACTGAGCCAAGGGTCTCGGGTTTGATTCCCGGCATGGCTGAAAAATTTATCATTGGTGAAATGTGGATTTACCCTTTCACGGTGATGAATTAACGTCAGGCGACTGGATGTTTTATCTGTATTGGTCTTAAGTTAGATTATAAGACATATGAAACTACAACCGGCCCGGCAAGCCAATAGTGGAGACTATATGGCTTGAATAAAAAACTGACACAGGCCACAGGCGGGAAACAGTAATGGATGTAATAGAAAAGATATATTAAAGTTATTATTTTAAATATCTAAAAGGTTATTTCAAATAAGGACTGGTATAATTCACATGCTAACACTGTTTTGTTACATGGAGGCATATTCAGTAAAGTAATAAATTAATGTCCTGGCATATAATCATTAGTTTTGGTCTATATTGATTTGGGGGACCACTTATACGCTGAATAATACCTCTAAAAATTTCCAATTCAAAATTTAAGGAATCAAAACTTTTTTTGAATTTCGAGTTTTAAATGGTTGAACCTTGAATCACCTTCAATAATGTCAGGATTTGAAGTTTTGAAGAACCCATCCATGCTCCTAAAATATTATTTTCTAAGGTGATCTCTGATCAGTCAAAAGAGTTTTTATCACCCTATATATAATTCGATGTTTTGAGATACCGTGTATCCATGGGCGTCGGAACTTTTTTTTAAGGGGAGGAAATAGCGTTATGCCTAGGTCACAGACTAGGTATACACTAGACACTCAGCCTAGTTAATGTTTTGCTGTGCTGTGCAAGGTTGAGTCTTGGACACTGGAGAGCACTAGTTCCAGTTCTCAGTGGTAACAACACTTTCAAGTGAAACATCTAACTTTCAAATTATTCCTTCTAAAGGGGTGGTGGTCCGAACACATTAGTTGAGGTACCAACAATCTCCTTTCTCCCTTCAATTAACAAACCTTTTCAGACAAGTAACTAGTCAAAGGTATTTGAAGATTGTTTACAACTAGACAATTTGCAAACATGCTTGAACAAAACAGGACCATGTTTGGAGGGGTTAGTTTATGAGAAGGGGTGGGGCCGCTACCTGAACCTAGCTTTGTGAAAGCCAGTTTATTGACACTAGAAGGCAATTTTTGTCTGTTCTCTAGTTAAACAATTTTTAAAATGAACTGTTTTCTAAAAGGCCACCTTGATAATGATGTTGTCAGTTGGGGCTGCACTAGCGAGCCCCGTGTTGAAGGAACCAAGTTCTGCTAATGAGCACAGCCATTTTAACCTGGAGGTTGTAGGTCAGGTGTATACCATGTCTGTGGCCTAGGTTAAGCTAGGTTGGGTAAAAACACAAGGGTATATATATATATAATATATTCCTTCTATTTCTGTGCTGTTCCAAGTTATTGGCACTTACCCTTGTGTTTTTTACCCAACCTAGCTTAACCGAGGCTACAAATATATATATATATATATTAATAGTATGTGAGGATGAGCAGGGCCTGGACTTTGATGACTTAAAAATTGTCAAAAAAATTACCTATAAAATGACACTAATAGCTCTAAAAAAATGACTCAAAGTTTCAAAAACTTACCCAAAACTACGAATGAAAAGTTGTAAATAATGCATACGACTAAGTCAAACACGTACTTTACAAATGCAAACTAAAAAAAGATATATGCGATGAAACTCCTTTCTTGCATTCTACTAACTATAACATTAATTTACAAATATCTGCTTCCTAACACAACCCTTTACAGTTTAGCTGTGTTTTCTCTCCAGGAATGAGTATTTTCCAAACATTTTAATACCCTTCCTGGTGAAAATTTGGCTTGAAAAATGCACATTTTATTGGTCAACTTTGACCCTCAATAAATACCAATTATAGTTAAATTAGCATTGAAAGAACCTTATTTCACAATTTGAAACCTTGTAAATCTACTTATTTATATGTGTGTGTGCATGCACTTGTGTGTGTGTGTGTGTTTGTGTGTCAGTTGTAATATAAATTTAGCTAACTTATCAAATTTAATTGTCAACTTTTTTTTTTTTTTAATTTTCCCATAGAGGTTTTTAAATGGAAATCCACCCATAAAATATTTTTCATGTTTAAAAAAATATTATTTGACACTTTTAAATCTAGTGCTAGCTACTTGTAGAATTTGTATGGGCCTAGGTTAATTTTTCGAAAACAATTTATTTAAAAATCAATTTATCGAAATCAATTCACCAAATACAAAACCATTGAAAGTAATTTAGTTGAAAATCAATTTTTCAAACCATCATTTTTCTGAACGATATGTTTGTCGAAACCACATTAATCGAAAATCAATTTCCTTAAGTGAATTTACCGAAAATCAATTGTTCGACCGTCAAATAATCGAAAATTAATTTTTTGAACAATTAATTTTTTTAAGAATCAATTTAGTGAACTGCAAGTTTTCCGGAAGCTATTTCATCAAGGACAATTTTTTCGAAAATATTATCTATTGAAAAAACTATCAAAAAATGTTATCATAAAACAAGTTTAAAAAAAATATATGAATCAAAATTTTAAACTTTTTTTAAAAAACATTAAAACAACAATAAGAATTTAATTTAAATGTGTATTATAATTTTTATATTTATTGATTATTTATTTTGATAGTTAATAATATTAATAACACTTCCAAAATAACTATTGTAAAACAAGTTTTCTCAAAATATATTTTACTTAAATCAATTTTTTTAAATCTATGAATGCACAAACCCTTTTTAAAACACTAAAAAAACTAATAAAAATTATTGTTTATACTTCAACACAGGACAACTTAGCAAATTGAAATAAATGTATTGTTATTTTTATTGGATATTTATTTGAATGTTAATATTTTTTATGGATGCAAAAAAAATAATTAAAAAAACATTTTCAAGGTATTAAATTTCACTGAAAACTAGTATTTACACATAAACTAGTACCCATTGTTGTGTGAAACAGCTCGCAAATAGTCACGCATGTTCCTATGTTGGGCCCAGCCAGCAACAATTCGCCTCAACCTTTCCATGCTGTTTTAGTATTTCTTACGTTGACGAGGAGGTTCCTGCCCACTGATGTACTGCCCAATTCACATCTCATTGAGAGACTGCTCCATCTTGATTGCTGAGACGAATTTCCAAATACTGGGATGGCTTGTAGAGATATGTTGTTGGAACCCTCTCTGCCATCTGTCTATATTGGTGTTTGTCTTGGGTAGCCCCTGAAGAACACTTTCATAACAATTCCAAATTTGGTCAGCGTAAATCGGAGAGCAGTAGCCCAAATCTGGGGGACCAATCTACACATCTTCCTTCAAAATAAAATATTTTTAGGTTGTGTTTCTTGGGGCAATACATTGCTATTACATAAAGAATCACTAGTGTCCACGACTACTTATTAGGAACAAATACAATAGCGGGTAAGATTCGAAGCTTTAATAAAAAATAGGCATCATTCTCATAGCGTAGTTTCAAACCATTTGTTTAAATCTTACGAAAAATACACTGGCAAAAATGGAAGAAACAGCCATGATGATTTGTAAGAGGATACTCATCCTTCACTGCATTTATCAATGACATCTCAAAGTCAGTCATAAAGGTCTGAGAGTTAGAAGCTGGCTCTAGCTCCTTCACCTTTCTTAAAAGGCGAGAGTAAGTTCCTTGTCTCTTGTCCGCTAGAAGTGCATACACAAGTGGGATGGAGTTATTTGCTTCAAATCCATGAACAGTATACAACTGCTCAAATAGGGGTGGAACAGTCTTGAAGGTGCCGTCAGCATACCAATGCTTGGAACGTCCAAGAAGCTGTAAGTTTCTTCGAGTAGAAAATATAAATATACGGTCATCTTGAGGTCCTGAGTCATACATTAGAAACTCTTCTCCATTTAGAGTTAGTTTGTATTCATCAGGAAAAACAATGTCGCGACACAAACTAGGAACAGCTGGTCCAGCATTTGCTTTCATTTGAACATTTCTTATGGTTCGTTTTATATTCGGCACACTAGGTAGTTTTGCAACGACACTTTGACTAGCTCCACTCGAGACTGAAGCCAAGATACACGTTGGTGTATCGCGGGTGTTTTTGGCTGTGTCACGGATATTTGCCAGTAGATTCTCTGCATCCACATAAGCACCGTCCCCTAGATGAATATGTTCATTTCTCTTACTTAAAATAATACTATCGGATTCTGCTATGACTCGCGCTCCACACTTTACACTTTGAAATCTTTCACACTTTCAATAAACCCTTTCTTCAACTTGCTTTTATCTCCGCAGTTACAGGAAAGGGAATCACCTACCCCTACTCTCACCCTCCTAGGGGGGGGGGGATCACCTACAGTACCCTACAGCAATTTTCTTTGAAAAGTATAGTTAGTTTAAAGTAAAATAATAATATTTTAATGAGCAGCACACTTTAACTTACGCTAAGATCAAGCACAACTCTTAGTAAATTATTTCTTAACATACATTTTAAAGGATTTAAAATTACTAATCCTTACTTAGAAAGTTAGAATTATATTATACTTCAAACTTATCGTTTGGAAAATTTATTTTCATAAACTTCCTTTTTGAAACATTTATTTAAAAAAATAGATATGAGGTTAGCTCATTTTTGAAAAAGAGGTTTTCAAAAAACTTCTCGTTTGAAAAATTTCTAGATAGAAAAATTGGTTTTCGAAAAACTGAATTTTGAAAAATTTATTTCTGAAAAATAAAACTTTGAATAATTGCATTTTAAAAAATTGCTATTTGGTAAACTCGCCGGTTACCTATTTGTGCATGTATTACTCTAAAATATGACTATAAAATATTTAATCTATGGTTATCAGAACTGGCAACACTGAAAACCTTAATATATGTGTACTAATTTGTCCTGTCACTTACTGTTTATTGACCACACAAATTGACAAAACTTTTCACAAATCGCAAAAACAAATGAATAATTTTATTATAGAATTAATGGAATGGTTTTTTTGTGTGTTAATATCACTTTAATATCTCAATGTGTATGGGACTATATGACATTTTTTAAATCACATTGCCCTAACAATTCTTTTATCACCACATCTATTTACCCGTTTAGGTTATACACGTATATGATAATAAGTAATTAACTATAGGAAAGTATGGAGGAGGAAGGAAGCATTTAGAGGCAATCTACCTGCATTTGCATGTAAGGAAAAGGGAAAATCATTTAGGAACCATTTCAGTAGACCCGACGGAGTCGAACCTTGAAATCCTAGTCTTCAGCAGGCTAGTTTAACATGAGGGTGATGCTTTAGATCAGGTATGTCAAACCTGTGGCTCGATTCATGGTTATTTGTGGCCCGCAGACCTTTTGATAGACCAACATAAGATGTGGCCCAATTTGTCTTTTTTATAAATGTAGGAATACAACATTTGAGATTATGACATTAGGGAATTGGTCATAACTTGGTGAAATTTAGAAAGTGAGGTTGGTGTACCAAATTTTACTCATTACTCACATAAGATCAATTCTCAAAAATGGCTAAATTTGCGCACCAAATTATGTGAACATTTTTCCGCATCTTGGAAATTAACAAATATACTAGCGATCACACTTACCCATATGCATTTGTCATCTTATTTTGAACGTGACTTTAACAAGAGTTTTAAATCCACTCACACAATTGATGCAAATCTAAAGTTTCAAATTTTTGATAAAAATAAAATAGGATAAGTCTTAACATTTTATGTAATCTTAATTTTACTATTGTTATGGCAAGGATTTTAAAATTGAGATTTTTCCATCCAAGATGGTGACAATATTGAAGATTCTGAAATTCAGCCCCCCTCATTATTTTCACTGTTCATTGTGGCCTTTATGGTCAAACAAGCTTAACATACTTGACTTAGACCATTCGGCCAATGAATAATAACAATATTTTTTAAATGCCTATATAATTGAAATACATTTATAAAAGGATTAAAACTTGGGGTATTTCCCTTAACACTGCCAACTGTTATACTCTCTTCCCTTCGCACAATTAATAGACTGGAGAATGGATTGCTAGTGATGAGGTTGAGGTTGAGTTTTTTTTTTGTCAAGGGTGACTTTACACATGAGATTTATCACTGTAATTTTTTCATTCTCTATTCATCCTAATAGGGATGCACTTTACAAATCAACCCTCCCCATCCATAATCCTTTATATTAAGTGTTAATAACTATGGTATTAGCTATAATATAGTGTTTTTTTATGCTTATATAGGTGGTATTCTAAATTACTCTCCTCATCTTTACTCCTCAAATTTAGTCATTAATAGCCCTGGTGTTAATCTTACTAATACAAAAAAATAAATCATACTCTCCACCTTATAGCATTGAATGTCTGAACTGATCTTAAAGTTTTAACAATTTTTTTATCTCTTCTCTTCACTTTACAGAGCTGTCTTTCCATCTAGGTGAGTACGAGCCAACATGGCTTCTACCTTGGGCTTGTGGTAAGGGCATGGTCTTGGATGTTTCATTTGTTTACCGGGGCTAAACCTGCATGTTGTAGTTGATACAAGGGCATGTTATCGCAGAAAAGAATAGTTTTAAAATCAGGTTTGATAAAAATTACTCGGCCAGGTCAAACTAAAAATTATTTGACATTGTATAGTTTTATGAAATGATACAAGAAATTACTGCTACAATTTTTTTGCCAATAATAAAAAAACAAAGACAAATATGTTTTTGTGGTAAAATTTGTTATTTTGCCTTCATAATAAACAGTTGTGTTGATTTTTTTAGTCTTAGAATATACAACACTATTTAAAAAAAAGTTGTTTTAGTATTTTTTTGGCTTTTTGAGTTTTACAAAACAAATCCATTAAAAGCATTTTGAAAACTGCATTCTCACATGATAACAGCCCTTTGTAAACATTTCACTACTTGCCAATTTTGTATTTATTAAGAAATAGCAACTTCAGCATGTAAGGGATTTTTAAATCACTGTCAAACAAGAATATTTCTGCTGGCGATATTTGGAGGGGAACACTTAAACTTTCTTGGCGGTGCTGCTAGTAATCTTAAGATTGATCCTGTTGTTAGTTTATCAAAGTGCGGAATTAAAGGACGCAAGAAAAAGTCAGTGTTTTTGCAGAAAAATTTGGCCAAAATAAATAAAATTTTGCTTAAGTACAAACATAGATTTTAATTTCCTTCACATAGTGACCGCAACATTTATTGATTATCTGTCAAGGATGTCCTGGAATTTAATGACAACTTTTTATCTTCATTTAAAAAGTTTCTCATCTAATGCCGCTATGCTCATGGCAGATATTCAACAACTGTTGATATCACTATGTGAATAAAATTAAACTTTATGACTGTACTGACGCAATATTTTATTTATTTTAGCCAAAAAAATGTTATACTATACTAACTACAAGAACGCTGGCCTTTTCTTGTGTTTCCTACATCCCCACCCCAAGCTAACAAAGTTACGAAATAATCTAGAGTGAAGCATACCACTCCAGTATCAAAGTAACATTATGATTCAACTATTCCCAATTTGCTCTCGTCACGGGCTGAATGTTTCACGTCAATCATTTAAATAAAACTTTGTGGACTGACACACGGAATATTGAAAATTTCAGTCAAGTAACATGGTAGCCACACAAATGTAAAGGCATTTTATTTAACAACACTTCTCAAAGCGCCTATGTTAAAATGTATGATCTAAATATAAGTTATGGTTTATCTTCTTTGAGAGTTTCCATAGGGTCTTTATTTGACTCCAACTTTAAGGACTTAATTTTCAAAAAAATTAGAGAGGCTACAACTTGTTTTAAGTCTACTATCATAAAGAGGTCCTGAGAGCTAGTAACCCAAGTGTTTAAAATAGAAGGAAAAATAATACATGTTAACATGATTGTACCAAGAGGTGGCACACACTTACAAACTAGCATTTATGCTCAAACATGTTCCTAGAACTCAATTTGGGAGAAGTAGAGTAAGCTCAAAATGGGGGAGGAGGACAGAGGGGATGTGGTGCTAACACCTTTAGCAATGTTGGGGGGGGGATGTTAGCTTGTTATTAAAGTCCAAACAATAAGATTCGTCGCATCACATGCAATAAAAAAGTAGTCTGCTACAGCCAACACTCCATTGCCTTGGATGGCCGCTTATGTTACATGTAACATAAATTACAATAATTCATAGACACTATTCTAATGTAATAATCAAATATCTACTTTTTGAAAAAGTAAAATTTAATTTAATTTTAGTTGACATTTTAGGAGGAGGTGATAGTCAGGGCCCCCCAGGAGCCCTCCACACCCCTTCCCCACACCCCTGTAGTTACAAGCCAGTATGTGCTTCAAGTTTTGTAATTCCTGTATTGTAATTTCAGATAATTCTACTTTTCTAGTAACTATCATTACATACGCACTCATTCGACTGTTTTTGCTAATCTTTACTCGACAAACATTTCAAACTCGCCGATGGCCTCTCTCCAGGTAAACACGTTTCTTCAGCGCTCACCTTACTAATCCTGTTCACTTAATACCCGTCAAGATTAAGTTTATAAAGCAAGTGAGCTCAGTAATTATATAGTAGGACAATAAATCGCCTGTGTGTTGGCTGTTAGTGTCTTATCTAATCTAAGAAAGTAGAATAACTAAGGCATATTTTAAGGTTATTCACCTTCATTTGCCTGGGGAAGAAACTGACAGACAACATTGTAGGGAAAACACTCTTATATGAAACCATTCGAGTTATACACATATACACACTAGTGGGGATTTGAATCAGAAAGGTGATATTTGAGAGGAATGAACCCATAATTCTGTAGAGGAAGAGTGTAAAACAAATACTAAACCTGGCTGAAGATTTAAACATAACCCTCCTGGTCACCGGCGAACTAAACAAGAGTTTGTTGCTGCTCCTTCACAAAGATATTATAGATTTTAATTATACTTGTATGTTACTATTACTTCTTTTTGCTGAGAACCAATTTTGTTTACAAATAATTTACATGAAGTTTACCTAGGTTTATTCATGGGCCAAACAAGTCTATATTTACAGGAAAGTCACACTAGCTCTATATATCTGGAATAAGATTTGTTTGTTAAATAAAGTTTAAAATCGAGATTTTACCCATTTTAGGCCTGCAATTGAAAATCTGGGTTTGTCTCGCAATCCCTGTAATTTGCTGGTTTTATTGTTTGGAAAAAATAATTTAGCTAGTCTGTTAGTTAAAAAAAAGTGGTAACCACTGCTGTAGGCTGTGGCGTGCTAATAAAACTGGCAAGGAGTGAGTGCATTTTAATGCACCGGTTGACTATAACTTGCATTTGTTACTGTTGCCTAAAAGCACACTTCCATGATTTACAATGGTGTTCGAGCAAGTCTTGAAAGGTTTTTAACATTTCATTTTTTTGAGGGAAAACTATTTGTACTTCCTTTATTAACAAACTTTTGCTTTAAAATAAACTTTATTGGGAACCTTCTTTTACATTTTCATCGCCATAAAAACATCTTTAACGAATCTATTGTATTAAAAAAATAATCTATTAAGGTTTTACAAATCGATAACTAAAGCTTCTATAAATATGGTGGGACAGTGCCAATATTAGAGGTCGTCAACAATGTTTATTTAATAACAAAAAGTTTGTTAATTAAGGGAGAACAAAAGGTTTATCAAAACAAAATAATGGAATGTTAAGAAAATAATTAAAAAACTCTTTTTTACACTCTTGATGCCAGTTGTTACAATGTTTGAGCATCTAGTTAGAAATGTCTCTGTGCTTAAATAATTAGTAATAAATGTTTGTAGTAGTAATGGGTCTGGTTATAATGTGATTATATTATTTTGATTCTTAGTTACTGGCTCCAAATTCCTCACACAAAACAATCTAAAATGGTTTAGTCTCCATTGTTTTTGCCTTTCTTTAATATCAGTAGTTACAAAACTCATCAGTCTATGGTATATATAATGAATGATGTTAAGAATTTGTAAATCATAAACAATTTTTTTTATCAAATATATTCATTTAATCATAGGATATGTGTATAACAGGTTTGATACACACCAGTAAAAAACAGGTAAAATCAGGCAATTTTGTATGACAGCGAAAATTTTTTAAAAATGTCTGGAATTTTTATACTTTTGGTATGAATTTTGAAATATAAAATAGTGGAACACAGTGTAAACTATTGGTTTGAATCCATAATTCTTGCTATTTAGCAAAGATCAATTACATATTTGTCTTTAATGATTCAATTGCTAATTAAAGAGCATAGTAACATGCCAATAAAAAACTCTTTCCCCCACAGGATGTAAATTATGATGTGTCTACATGTCAAAAGGGCAAAAATTCTCAATCAATCCTTGTTTTGTTTGAAATTCTTTTAATGACTTTGGGAAATAAGCTAACCATGGTATTAAACACTGGTAGAACCAGAACCATGATAGCAAAGAATTGAACCTGGACCTCATCTAAATTCAAACACAAGTCTCTCTCTAAGGCGGGTGAATCAGTGCCCCCAATGATCCTAACTATTGGTCAAACATGGCTCATACAAGATGATATGTTGTGCGGTGGCTTGTGAACTTGATAGATTGTCATTGTCTCATGAGTTAACCTTGCTGGCCACTTATCACCTTTAAATCAGCGGTGTCAAACTGACGGTGCCGTAATTAACAGCTTTTGCAGTTTCTCTGCCACACAATTTAACATTAGAAGGCCAGCTTTCTAAGCTGCTTTTTGATGTGTCTTTTTATTCCTTAGGATATATAGTATTGTACTCGTGAACATTTTCGACCTCTAGATTAGGATGAATCTTGATGTTGTATGTGCCATAAGAATGTCTTTTCATCTTTTCATCCTTGGGGCTACAGCCGAAACAGTTAAATGGATTTTTTCAAACTTAATATTTATGTGTTGTATTGTCATACCTCTGGGTGTATTTTTTACTTTGGTTCTAGCATCCAATTTAAAGATAGTTTATTAATGAGTGGTTTTTGAAAATTTAAAATTATTTGAAAATGGGTGTAACGACAACCTTGTTTAAAATGGGTATCTGGGTGGTGGTTTACATGATAAATACATGTTTGTTTTTCTTTAAAAAAAAGGAAAATCATTTATGGGTAGTTTCTTGAGACTAATTTTTCAAAATTTGTTATTAGATGATTATTTACATTCTTGTTAGAAATATTTATTTGTTGAGTATTTCATATGAGTATCAAGTTATTGTTTGTTTTTTTGTGGAAAACTTACTAAAGGTTAGTTTATAAATAACTGATTTTTGAACATTTGGTCACAAACTATAATATATTATGAGAAGGTATGTAAGATTATGTCTTATCATTTTTAGATTTATTAATATTTCAAAAAAATACATTATCATTTCCTATATATAAATGTGCTGGTAAATTTTTAATGCTTTATGGAGCAGATTTTTTCCTGTGAAAATTGGGTCAAAACTTTATAAAAAAACAAGAAGAAACATACACATTTATTTTAGCTCTTAAAGTTTGGTAATGTCTACAAATTTGTTCTGAATATAGACATATGGGTATCTGGTAAACAATATCATTTTTCTCTCAAAGAAAACACGATTTTTTTATGACAGCTGTTACCTTTAATGTAAAAATAAGATGTATTATCTATACATTAACTAGTGACTAATTTGAAACTTTTTAACTTTCATTTGTATGTTTCCCATTGTATATATCACCCAATCAAAGGAATAGGGATGAGCAAGGTAGCTTAAAGTAATTGTACACACATTAGTGTGGAGAGAGGATTGAAGATTACAAAATGAAAATTGCATCTGGTAAATTATGCGCAATGCAGTATTTTTCAATAAACACTTAATGTCTTTGAGACTAAAGTAAAAATATGTTTGTGACATTGCCAAACATGTTTGAAAGTTGGTAGGGCCTTTCATATTAAAACTCTCTGTTCCTTTCATCAGTAAAATTAAAGTAATAATACAACTCTACATAACCTATTATAGTGTTTGGAACAAAATGTTGAAAAATCATTCATTAGTAAACTACCCTTAAATAAAATTTTCTCTTAAAAACTAGTATACATTGCTATTTATGTGAAACACACCCCATATATAAATCTTAAACAAAATTATAGGAGCCTTTTTCAACAAATTTTGAACGATCAAAAGTCAGGCGTTTGTAAACTACCCCTAATTTTAGAGCTATAATTAAAATAAAGATTTCTCCTTGAGGTGTGACATTATAAAATTTAACTGTCAAGTTAATGAAATCTATTAAATCACTTTGGCTATGGTTCTAGGTACAGGGAGACAATATTTTAAATCCCACTTTTTTGGGTTCAGGGGTTACATAAAATGCCAAGATCCAAACTAATTTGGATTAGTATGTTTTCATTATTACAGTACTTTCTCTCTACAAGAATGCAGATATTTGATAGGTGGTCACACAATGTAAGGAATTCTGTCAATAAACTGGATTGTGAATAGTCCGGATTCAAATCTTGGCTAGGTGCATTAGGTGTGATGGTTTATTTATATGTGATTTATCAATAGGTGTGATAGTTTATTTATATGTGATTTATCAATAGGTGGAATTCTCCCATCTACTCTCCATGCCATTGAAATAGCACATTCTCTCAATAAACTTCTACACCCCTACTCCTTAGATTAATTGGTTTGTAACCCTTTTACTAAACATAATAAGGAAAGAATGAATAAAGGGGAAGTGGAATTGTTCTATATTTGCATGGGGGACGGAGACATCCTATACTAGGGTTGTAGTCCCAAATGTAGCTGTGCTGGAGCAATTTATTTGTGGTGTTTCGGGGGAAGGGAGGGATGAAAACAAAATTAGAACAAACACATGCTTCTCGTGTTTGTCATTCATTATGGTTTAAATATATCTATTGTAACTATTGTTAATTTAATTAACTTTCAATAATGGAAAAACAAGTTCTGTACATACACATTTAAAGACAAACAAGACCCATTTACAAAGAAGATGATATTTTATACTAATAATCAGCCGGAGCGCCGCTCCACCCTCAAAATCATTGCTAGAGCTCCACTTCACCCCTGCCAATACTCATAAGCATGCTCAACTTAATTTATAAATATTAAGTGATCATTAAACCAATAATTAATTAATAATGAGCGCCCTTAATTAGCTATACTCTGCATTTGTTTCAAACATAGAAATTCACATTTGGTTCCTAGTTAATGTGCTTATAGTTTTGCACCATTAGACAACTTAGAAGAGGTGGGTAGTTTGGTTGAAGCATTACTTACTGTCTGAATTGTTTGTATTATTTTATGTTTGTTTTGGTAGAAAAAATCACAATGTCTTGGGGGTAAAAAGAGTTATTAAATTATCACTAAAGTATTTTAAACATATGCTATATGTTTGGTAGATTAATTCTGGTATTTGAAATAATTGCATGTTTAAACCAGATGTGGAGTAAATTGTGATACATTGATGCATGCAGTTTGGTAGAGTTTAGAATTAACCATAGTTTTCTACAGGTAATGTCTTTTTGTATAGAAAATACTGAAACATAACTACCTTGATATGCCTACCATTGCCTAATTTGAGTATTTAAGTTTTTTAAATATATCTATGGGTAAATGTTCAATTTACCAGCATCACTGATAAAAATTCAAGATTATAATGATTAAGTTTATTGTAAAATCTAACATATTTTTAAAGATTTTGTTGTAAAAATTATTGATTTGTAATGGGCTGATTCCAGAACGATATGATTTCCTGTAATTGTTTTACTATCTAAGTTTTAGGTCCCTGATTTTCGGTTATAGACTCCACTTAATTTCACAAACTAACAAAAAGTCAAAAAATTGAGATCTGACTTTATAGGTATATTGATTTGCTATTGTCGGAGGGGATCACGGTTCTAATCTTGACAGAGTGCACTGGTTTTCTCATCACCTTTCCACGCTAAATTCCAATCCCTCCCTACCTCTTGGAATAAGTAATTGATAATCTGTTTTGTGAAATAAGGTGGGGTGTTAGTAATTTGAAGTTAAATATAAGCACATCCCCACTCGCTAATAAGCCTCCTCCCATCCCCACATATTAAGTGCCTTTGTCGGTTTTTTCGTTGTGTGGAGTAGCGACGAGGAAGGTAGACTTTAGAGTAAATTTGTCCGCATTTG
The DNA here is from genome assembly GCA_902151455.1 of Timema bartmani. Taxonomy (NCBI): domain Eukaryota; kingdom Metazoa; phylum Arthropoda; class Insecta; order Phasmatodea; family Timematidae; genus Timema; species Timema bartmani. The sequence continues at coordinate 27,919 of CABFWB010001908.1, read as the reverse complement.
CATAGTGGTAGTGGGGGAAACAATTTATATATTTTTATTTATTTACCTATCATCAGTACATTAGATCTAGTTGGAACCCCAAACCCCTCATCATTGGCAAATCAAACCAGATGATTATGACATTTAGTCTGCTTGCTCACCTATGCGGCTAAATGCCTGTATTGAAGTGTATGTTAATGTATTTTTGTGCGCAGTGCATAAGGCCCACCGAGAAGAGCTGGAGTGTGTACTGAGTGTCCTGGAAAAGGTGCTGGTGTTCCTACCAGAGCAGTTGTCCAAGAGATGGCAGTGCCACAGTCTCACCCGCATAATGGCCAAGCTACTGCATCCAGGAAACTCCTGGAAGCTTCGGTGCGAAGCCATCAGGTACTGTGTGCTTCTTTCAATCACTGCCGCACAGTCTATAGAAGTGCCTTCCAAACTTATAACAAGTACAGTAGAGGATAGTATGAGGCACTTGGTGATTTGCATATGTCAAGTTTACTCGAACACTTCTGATGGCATGAAATGATTGAGTGCTATTCACTATAAGCCATACATACTATTTAATACACGTTAAAATGTTTGTTTTTGCCGGTTAATGATAAAAATATTTAAAATGTCTAGAAACGTATGTGCTTTACTTATATTGAAGATTTATGAAAGACAGTAAATATCTTAATATTTATTTAATTTTCCATGAACTTTAAATCGTTGTTAATTTAATGGCAAAGTCTAATGGTATCCATTTTGCCCACTGCTATCTAATTTTAATGTTTTTATAACTAAATATTACAATGTAAATATTATCATTGTTACTGTAATTGATTAGTTTTAATATATTTTAACAATTTCATAGAAATAATATTTTATTTTACATTTTTTTGATAGCAAGACAAGTGTAAATATTTACTACCTACTTGACAAACTTTAAGAACTACCAGGCCCCCCCACAAGGAGGAACTAAGAGTACCATCATAGTACCTGGCCTGGGTCGGTGTCTTGAGGTTCTTAATTTAAAAATTATTTGTAATAGAAGACAAGAGAAAATAAAATATAACTAACAGAAATAAAATTTTACATGTTAATGATGAATACATACCCAGCCCACACATTGGGTCTTCATCCAAAGGAACATTGACACACTGTTGGTATATCTATCTGACTCCCAGAGGCAAGGGGCTCAGTGGTTATAATCTTGGATTAGTCATTGAAAACTGTAACGCCCTGGCTGATAATGATATATGAAGGTTACATGCCCCATGCTGGGCGCCATATGAAAGGTTCTTATGGGTTCCTTCATTTCGTTTAGATGATGATGATGATAATAATAATGGTGGTGGTGGTGATGGTGGTGATGATGATGATGATGATGATGATGATGATAACAATAACTACAACTCTTGCATGTGGATTGCGATTGTAATGTTCATTATATATTTTAATTTTACATTTTCTGAGAGATCACAGTAGGTCTAGATTTTTAAAATAATGGGGATACCTACTTTGATTATATAATAAAGTTTTACATTTTTTGAACACCAGGAAATACATCCATTAGTCAATTTTCAACACACTTTTATCCTGCTCTAATTGCAGACTACAGTGCCATCTTTTTGCCAGGGGATAAACTATGTCCTAAACAAAGTTATTTCATGCAGAACAGGCTTTCGGGAAAAATTTAAATTAAAACGTTGTTCCGACCCACCCTTCATTATTATCGAAATGCAGAAAACAAAAAAAGGGATGGAGCGTACACTTGCTTCTCGAGCAGATGTTCAACACGAAAGTAAAAACTAACTTTCAACAAATACAAATATACAAATTCTGAACTTATTTAAGAAAGATGAATAAAATATGACAATAAGAGATATGATTATAATGTATGTCAAAAGGATTAATTTTAAATAATAAAAGAAATGGGGAAATATACATATTTTTATAATTTTAGAAAAGGTGGTTATTTTATTTTTTATTTTGCACATCTTTACTAACTATCAGGGACTTAACCTATGTAATTCAATAAAACAAAATAGTTAGTATTGATTAAAATTAGAGACAGAATTTTCATGTCAAGTGGAAGGGAAACCCCTTGGTGCATTCAGTTGCAGGGCTGCCACACTCTCGGGAAATCTGAAAAATCTGCAAAATACAAACATAATAAAACTGGAAAAATTTGTGAATTGGGGACATTCAACTAAGAGTTAGAAAAAATAGGTATTTGCATAGAAAAAAATCCTTCTTGATAAAATTAAGCATTTGAACATGTCTCAAGGTCAAATCATCATATTTAAACACCGATTGCATAACCTCACACCACAGAAATACCTCACCCCGACTTATGACACCTTGCACCTAGAGCGCTTTTTATTTGCTTTCTGCAGCAAACTTGAGGCACTCACTTGACAGATACAACAGCTTAGTGACACAACACTACCACTTACATCAGTGTTCAGTAATTTACAACAGCTTAGTGACACAACACTACAACTTACATCAGTGTCCAGTAATTTACAACAGCATAATTGACACAACACTACCACTTACATCAGTGTCCAGTAATTTACAACAGCTTAGTGACACAACACTACCACTTACATCAGTGTCCAGTAATTTACAACAGCATAGTGACACAACACTACCACTTACATCAGTGTCCAGTAATTTACAACAGCATAGTGACACAACACTACCACTTACATCAGTGTCCAGTAATTTGTATGCTTATCCTTTTTTTTGAAATATAAGGCCTACTATGTTTATTTTAGTTACAAATATGTTATTTACAACAGTTAGGTCCATAGATATGATGATTGCAGTGTAGTACATGCATCGATAAGTGAAAAAAATGCATTGCTTTGATTAATGATGATTTTCAATTTATGACAGTGGTCTGGAACCTGACTTGTCATAAGTTTGAGTTATGCCATTATCTATTTTTATGAAAAATTAAATGTATTTTTCTATACAATTTAAGCTGTCAGATGAAATAGAAATTTTCTTTGGAAAACCTGGAAAACTTAGAAACTTTCTTAGAAAGAAAATAGTGGGAGCCATGAGTTGAGACTAAACTCATATCTCCTGATTTGATGACATAATTTTGCCGATTAATGATCCTTGATGAGATTTGACATGGTTTTCAGGTATTTCCTGCTGTGGTACCAGGCTCTGGGTGAAAACGCTCCGGATGCTCTCCACGCCATGTTTGCCACACTCGTGCCGGAGTTCCCCTCCCCTGTCCCAGGGCTTGGTCTTCCAGCCCTCCACAAGGGCTCCTCCTCTGTGTTCCATGATCCGGCCCATGGTGAGTCTAACATCTTTAAAGGGAGCGTTTTGGCACATGAGCTTTATATTCACATTAAGTTTGAGTGAAAATCAATTTGGAGTGGATTTAAAAAATTCGTAATGTACATCAATATAATGCTGTTACTTACATACATTTGTAATACACTACCCAACAAAAGTATGTAAATAACAAATAAATTATGGTCTACATAGATCGTATCCGTATGGCTCATATTCCGTATTTACATTGAAAGATGGTGAGTACACAGTCCAATCCATAAGTCCATAATTTACTCCATTAGAGTCTGTAGAAGTTGGACCAATTTTAACCTATTAAGGACATTTGTAACAAGTGACTTAAGAGGACCAATCACTGGTAGACAAATTATATCAGCAAATTAAAATTAGATCAACAATGACGCTAAAGATAATGATCACCATTTTATAAACATATGCTATATAGGGATGAAACCACCAAATACTCAAATCCTTTCTTCCCTCGAATCCTTATGAATATTAGAGATTCAAGGATTCGAGAAAATATCAGATTTAAGACTCAGATCCTTAAAAAAAAAAGGTTATTTCAATTTCTAAGGTGAGATTTGTTTTAGAGCCCTAATACAGCCTATTTGTTGTTCACAACCAACATAAATTATAGAATGAACTTAACAACAACAAGACCCCAAACCAGAAATTTAACACTCAATATATGAATGTTATAATGATTAGTATATAAGAACAATTTTTTTTCCCCATACATATTAAGTGATTATGAAACTCTTAGTGATAAATATAGTGAAGCGATTATGTGCATTTCTTGATCCCTCCCTCGCAAAGCAGATTTAAGATGACTGGAGTGGTTTTATATATACTCTTGTCAACATAATGACATTGCTTGCCTCATAGAGCCAGGTCTTATCCACTACATGTTTGTTCTAACCTACTTCCTAGTGTCTGACCACTGTTCTGTTCTAACTTACCTCCTAACTTACCTCCTAGTGTGTCCCCAACTCATTGCTTCTTGAGCCTGACTTGCTGCTTCTTGGGTCTGATTCACTACTCCTTAAGCCTGACTCACTTCTTACTAAGCCTAGCTTGCGTCTTATTGGACCTTACTCATTACTTATGAGGCTTGTCTCCCTTTCTAGTGTCCCCAAATCATTTTCTATTGTACATGGCCTTAACTCGTTAGTTAATTTCCCTGCTTGGGTGCTATAAGGTTATTTACCTCCCATGCAACAGTTTTACATCCTCTTTGTAGGTAAATATTGGTGCAGTCCCTCTAAATACCCCTCTTGTCCAACCCTTTGTCCCATTATTAGTTCTTATTAAACTTGTAAACTTCTACTATGGCCGAGAATACTAATTATATATTGTAACCAAGTCTTTTCTTGTTTCTGCTGAAGGTCCTGTCAACAGTGTAGACATCCAGCCTTTGTTCCCCCCACAGAGCGGAGAAAAGCAGCCAGAGGACCCCATGAGGTTCTTCCTGGATGCGCTACTGGAGTATATGGTTTCTCAGGTGAGGTACAGATGGGAATGTTGGTACAATCCCCATCATGAAAAATCTGTTCAAGGGCATTGAACTCAACAGATGAAGAACTAGAAACTTAACACTATTGACACCATTAGTGAGCCTTAATGAAAATAATTCCAGCCTATTTTAATTTATAGATGTAACCATTTGTCACAGAATTACCATCAGACGTCAAAGACACCAACCATTTCCTTCAAAATCTCAATTCCTTATCACAACCTATCCCTCAAAACACCATACTCGATGCCATCGATGTAGTGTTACTGTATAACAATATCCTTCATGATCATAGCCTGAACAACACCACACAAACCACATTATTTATCCTGGATAAGAACAACTTTCAATTCATGGATTGAATTCTTAAATTTCAAACATCCTTATGGATACTCGAAGCATAATTCCCTAGTTATAATATTAACATACATATTGTACAGTTGATAACACTGCAGGCTGACACCCTGTGTTTTGATACGCAGGTTCCGAAGATTGAGTGGTTGGACAAAGTGACAAAACAGCGGAGGTGCTTCAACTTTTTGTTTGAGAAGTTCAAGCAGTACTACCTCCCCCATGTATTCCCCCACTTCTCCTACACAACAAGTCTCTACAAGCCTGTCCTAGGTAGGTGCGAGTCGAGAATTTAAGGTTCAATACATTTGAGCTTTCTTTTAACAAATATCTACATTGGTGGCCTCATGGTCCAACATGTCATTCTTGCTTTTGACTGGCTTACCAGTGAAGAGGAGATTGGGGTTTAAATATTGAATGTGTGTACAGAGAATGGTTTTTATAAATGATTACCCTTGCTAAATAGCTACACACAAATGTGGGTGTATCACCTATAAATTCTATTTTCCTCATCTTTAAGAAATTGACATGTGGAAAGTGATAATTTCTTTGTTAATGGGAAATACACTTATATGTATTTAATGTTTTTGTCACTACAGCTTAGCAAAACTGCAATCAGCTCAATGAATATTAATATATTTTTAAAACAAACTTTATTCAACTGTATTAATATTCCAGAGAAATAGTACATGTGCCTTTAAATGTATTCTGCACTAAACTACTTTGATTTCTTTTAAAAACAAGCTCCTCAAATTAATTTACTCTCACTGGTAAATATATAAGTATATTTTTGGCAAACCTTAAAAAGGAAACTCTAAACTATTTATTTACCAAAATACATACAAAAGGGTTACTCTAAGGAAAACCTTTTTTTGCTTTATGAAGTATATTACATTTTGTTATGTTTGGAATAAGGTACAAGAAAGATAGATAAAAACTAATTAAAGGAACGAACATAGCATGGCTTTTGCATTGAAAAGAAGAACACAGATCACACTTTATAATGCTGCCATTGGACAAAGAGGTAATGGCTGCTTTTGGGGAAAAAATTAATCACTACCACCCATTCTCCCAACCTAAGCTACAAAAGTGTTAGAAATTTTGCTAAATTTTTGAGAACAAATGTTTCTCATTTTTTGGGTCTTTTGAAGTTCGTTTTCCTGGAATTTTTCAAATTTTTGAGATCCTGCATAGACTTGCCAATTTCATTTATCAACATCTAAAGTTTCTACAGCACATAATAATCAGGAAATGAAATTTTCGCCATAAATATCTTGAAATGCCATAAATTAAGTTGCCTGACTATGAATGAATATTATGAAGCAAGGTTGACACACTTGCAAGTATTTTACTTACATCCATTATTGTTTCCAGCCTCTGGCCTAGGTCAGTTTTCTATTTATACCCGCTTGCTAGGCCTGTAGTGGCTTCATATGCCTTATAGTATAACTTAAGACCAGGCCAGGCACAACATCCAGTCCCCAGCTGTTAGTTCATCACTGTGAAAGGGTAAACCCACATTTCACCAATGATACATTTTTCAGCCATGCCGGAAATTGAACCTAGGACCTTTAGCTCAGTAGGCAGACACGCTACTGACTGAGCTAACACTAGCAAGGATAAAGTTTTTCACACATTTTCCTACTACCCATATTGATTTATGCATTTTTTGATCATATCATTTCGTTCATCAATAACCACATAGTATAAGGTGTCATACACTCAATTGACTGGTTTACCAGGGGCAAGAACACCAAAGTTTAGATCTTCAACCAGGTGCAAAGTGTTTGGGTTTCTGTCGTTTCTACAAACAAATGTGTGTGCATTTTCTCTGATATACTTATTGACCTTATTGCTAAACAAATGAACTAAAATAAATGATTTTACCCTTTTTATAAATTGTACATTAATAATTTGGGAACTTGAATGTCCTAAAATTCATTAGGATATGTCAATAAAGTGTATTAGTAAACTATTTGTGCTGAGATGCTGGTTTTGCCTCATCTTTTGGCCTGTGTGGCTCTTAATAATAATGACTTGCATTGGAGGACATGAATAGATATAGGAAATTAACATTTTAAAATCTGTGCATAGAATAGGTATCATGGCTACTAAAAATAGAATAAAAACAAAAAAAAAAGTTTTATTCAATAAATTGTTAAGAATTTAAAATAAGCATAGTTAGTTTTAAAATAATCTAATAGGTATCATCTGATAAATAAATGTAAGCATTGAAATAAAGATAAGACCTGTTTTCTTGGCCGCATTGTCTAAGGCTCTACTCTTGCAGTAAAATAGACTGCTGATATGGAGGAGATTGAGGTTCTAATCTCATTCAAGTGTACAAAGGCTGGTTTTTGCCAAAATTGTTTTCCACTCTCCCTCAACGCAAATACAGATACACTTCCTATTGCATAATTAGTACAAAGACGTATAACCTCAATGCATAATAAGATGCGGTGCTAAAAAATAAAGATAAGTGCTATACCCATTATGTAGTTTTGAAACCTACTTTAGTTCTATAGTTTTAGCTTCCCTTGAATCGCCCTCTCATAGTTCAGATAGCTTTTTGATAGTTGACATTTAAAAATAATAACCCCTAATCACAACCGCTACAATACTTCTCTCTCACTCAAACAATGTCTCAGTTGCTGACCTTTCTATTCTCAACACTAGTACCCCTCATCTACCTCCTTTATTCCCATTCCCTTGTTAAAGAAAGAAGTAACCATTTACTTATTTACTTTGTGTATACTATCAGCCACCCCCAACTCTCGTCCTAGCAACAGAACAAAGTACAAAGCTCTCTGTCAAGAGCTTAACAATGATGAGTCACCACTACCTGGTGTATCTGCGGGGTTAGCACAAAGCTCAAAATATTGGTGGGCTAAATGCCGACCCAAATGATAATCATCGGCTGAACTGATTGTGCCATAATCAGCTGATGATAGGCATCGGCCAAATGTGCTATAACCATCCGATGTTTGACATCAGCCCAGCCTTGACATTATATGCCCAAAACTAAACGCTCTCATGTTATTATTTTGTCCATTTCTTTCCATAAGTTTTATCTTTTTTGAACAAATGACTGCCTCTTTAAAACCGACTGATAAGCCTTAGCGTTCTAGTACCATGGCAGAACCTTGTGATGGTAAATTTTTAGATTATTGTTCATCCACAGACCTCCCTAACATCAGGAAAGCCTCACCAGGTGTGATGGACACACCCGACGGACGCAAGCGGCAAGACAGGTTCCTGGTGTGTCGTGTGGCGGTTATCAAATGGGTTGCCACCTTCACACACGTCACCAAGAAGGGTGAAGTACCGTTTGTTAACAAGCAGTCCAACAGGTAAGGTTATCACGCTGTTTTAAGGTGTCAGGATTACTATGTATTCTTTATGATGCGGATGTCAAGATTTGAATTATGACTCCCCACATGAGTCAAGAATCAATTGTTATCATTTAATCCGCTAGGTTTCATTTTATTAGGACTTTTCAGGTGAGTGCAAAACAGGCAATAAGACTTCTTAAAAAAGGAGTAAAATGAAGTAATTCATTAAGTATACTAGCTGGCTCTTTATATTTTATGTTTTTAGTAAAATTGAGTTGAATACAATATTTTACGAATCTAAATTTCCAATTTAACTTTGAATCCTGAATATCAAATCTGAATCTGAAACTTTGAACATAAGAGGAAATATAAATATAATTGTCTATTAAAAAAATTGAATTTGTAACTAAATTTTAACATTCTTTCTTATAATCCATTCACTATAACATTCGTACATTCAGTTAAGTGTTAAATTACTGGTCTGGGGACTGGTTGTAAAGTTCATCCTATAATTATAATTGGTTCTATACCACAAATAAACAATATTAAAGCATTCAAACAGATTTCACTTGAAAAATTGATTTTTTTAATTAGGATTTAAGTTTTGAATTTGAAATTTTCTCGAATCCTCGAATATCGAAGATCCTCTAGGATTTGAGGGCCCATCCCTATAAATAAGTAATAATTTATGCTCACAGTTGACCATTTGGAATTCATATCAAATATGTTTTTTGGTTGTTAAGTAGAATGTATATTTTGAGATGAATGTCACATAGAACATGGGTATGAACTAATTGTTTATATAATTTGTATGACACACACACATGAGATTTGTTTTGAAAGCATGATATAATTATTATTTGAGGTTTATATTAGAACATATTGTGATACCGGATTTTATACTGATGATGTCGCGGAAGTGGACACGTGTATGCCTTACGGTTGTGCAGTAATTATAGCGATACCGGGTTTTATGATGATGATGACAACGCGTGCATGTCTTACTACGCACTTGTTATCACACATCTTTGACGATCTGATTTTACGTTTCTCCCTGTAAGATTACTGATTGGTTAATTGTCGAAATTATTAGAGATTTAACATTGTACATGATTTTATTTTATTAATTTCACTTTAATTAATATAAAATTGACAATGAACCCGTTTTTTGTTCATTTACGAACTGACACGGAAAGCCTGAGCTAGTGCTTTTACAGACTGAAATTTTCTCTCTTACTATGTTTCTTCAGTGGTGCGATGCCCAACGAAGATAATGACCACTCACCTGGGACAGAGCTTCGCAGAGTCAGCGTTAGTCAGGCAGGCTCGAACCACGACCCTATCTTGCCGGCTACCGACTACAACCATTCCTCTGTGTTCTCCCAGTCCGACCATTCTAGTAGGTCTGTGAACTACTTACACATTTACTCTACACAAGATAGAATGATAGAAACAACATATAGTCTCTGTCAATTTATACAACTTTATATAAGTTTATGTACAAATTAATAATGGGAAAAAATTGTTTTACCATTTTTTTAGTTGTTTGGGTTCATCAACTCTTTCCATCCTGTGGCCAGGTCAGTTTAGTAAAATGCCTCCATTTCCTCTTTTCTTTCACCACTCTTCTTCCTTTAATCACAATGGAAAAGAGATGGTAAATACCGGTGATTACATTTTTTGTCAACACGTCTTTTTTTTTTATGTTAGTGAGGACCCCAACTCGGCTGCGCTACACCTTGTGAGGGAGGTCCTGTACAGCAGCAGGGACAACGTCAATTTTGTACATGAGATTTATCGTCAGGCGTTCCTACTCAACTTCACACATTCCCCTGCTATCCGCAAGGCCATTACTGTCTACAAGGACTGGATACAAATGAATGTATGTTAGCTCACTGTGTTCATGCTTGTGTAAACATGAAACATTGGTAGGAGTATAGGTTCACTTTTTCGATTCAAATGAAACCAAATCGAAATATGTGAAATATTCCCTAAGTTAAATTTGGTTATGAGTATTTTTTATTTTGGAAAAAATATATTGTTCAGATTTATATACTTTTAGACATTAAATATAATTTACAAAACATTTTCTTAGAAAATGTTTGACATACTTTGGCTTTACCTAATGAATTAAGTAAATAATAAATAATTTACAAAAAAATTTCTTAGAAAATGTTTGACATACTTTGGCTTTACCTAATGAATTAAGTAAATAATAAATAATACAACATGCACTAAAGATGATGAAAATTAAATGTGGCAAAGAAAAGTCGGAAGTTTTTGAAGCTTCACACTACTCACTGCTCACTTTCTTTTTTTTTTATTTACCTCCCTTACTTTTATTTTTTAGTTTCCTTGCTTTTGAAATTCGGAATAGCCACTAGACTAAAACTTGAGTCATTCATTCACTGAAAATAGAGAAGGGGCATAGAAACTCACAAATTCACTAATGATACTTTTAAATGCAAATTAAGAACTACTAACTGCCTCCATGTTTGTTTATTTTCTCTACAATATTACAAAGGTAATATGCAAATCACCACACATACATTTTTGAATGCAAGCAATTTTTTGTTCATTAAATTCTTGGTGAAAATATTAATAAAGGATAAATAATGACATTTTCTGGGTACATCAGTCCCCTTCTTCAGCAGAAGAGAGTAAAACACCAACTGGACTATGGCAGCATGGCTAGAGGTAGATCATAGTCACTTAGATACTGTTGTTGTCTGTTTCTTAGTTGTTATTTTTTTCTTTTTTTCTTTTTTTCTTGGATTCTTTAGTTGTTTGTTCCAAATTGTGTCTTGACTCTTGGTAGATGGATAGAATGTTGTATTTATATTATATGGGGTAGGGAAAAGAGCCTCAAAATGTCACTGTCTAACCGACTGCCGATGATTGGATCACCAATCAGTATCTGCAAATCCCTAATTATTATCATAAAGAGGTCACGATTCTATTTTCCTCAATATTTAACTTTTAACCTTTTAACCTCAATTTTTCGATTCTTTGTTCTAACATTTACAATTTTAATTTTTTTTCTCCATGTAGCCAACCTTACTTTAAAATGATGTTATTTATTTATATACCTTATCGTAATGTACGAGTATTTGCCAAAAAAAAACAACCACTTTGAATGAGATGGCCGTGTTTGATTTGAACAAGGTCACTTACCATAAGGTTGTATACAAATTTAAATTAACATTACTAGTGAAAAATTACCCAATTATGAATGTTGCCGTGTGATTTTGTTGCCATAACTTTCATATATAGAGAGTTAGTGGCCAAAGATCAAGGTATCAATGATTGTGATTTAAAGGTACATTCAATATTTTTTCTACAAGTGTAAGTATCAAGGAATCAAGTTTGACATCCACAATTATATTCTTACTTCCCCAGATTCCTGAATTGCCACCATTCATGCTGGAGCCTTTGGAGAGCCACAAGGACGAGAACTACCGCAGTGGACCTCCATCTTACGAGTACTCCTCTATGGAGGTGAGTTGACCATGCTGTGACTCATACACGAGGGAGGGAGATGTGTGTGCACTAGCACCAGGTTTCAACTTTAGGGCCACTGTGGTTTCCCATCCTGTCTCCAGGCAAACAATATCAAAAATACCCGCACTGGTAGGAAAACTGAGAAAGGTGTTGGTCTCTTCTAGTGGTTTGTCACAAATGGATTTTGGGGCTCAAATCCTGGGCTGGTGTTCAGAGGTGATTTTATTCTAACTGATTTCCCCACTTTCTCTTCGCACAAATGCAGATACATATCCACTAGAGTACCTACCTCTTCTCTTCCCCATTGCTGTAAATATGTGAATAGGTCAAAGGTGTATTAACACTGGGAGCACAAAAAAATGTATCAAATTACTTTCTATTCAAGTAATGAATTTCCCTGTACTTAATACTTTAAATTTTTATTATATTCTTGGATATACGTGTATGATGAGCTTAGCTGGAAAACAATTATGGAATAGCAGTACATTAGCAGCCTTAGGACACAACCATTTATATTTTTTTGCCAACATTTACAAAATTTAACACATGTAATTTTATCACCATAGATAATATTTGTAAGATCACATATCAACATTAGAAATTAGTTTTAGCTAATTTTGTAACTTTATCTTCCCACTATCTTTCACCTTATTTGTCTAATTATTTGAGATACTTGAGGTAGTATCACCATCTTTTTTCCATTTCACAGTTTGAGTAGTGGAGTAAACAGACCAACTTTGAATATGAATAATTATATAATGATTAACTTCCCTTGACTAGTTAATTTACCATGTTGTGACTCACTTTAAAAAAAGAATGAAATGTGGTAGAATTTGCCAGCCTACTCATGTTACAGCTTTTGCAGAAACATATTTAGTTAAAGTTAATTTTATATATAAATACATTCGGGGGCAAGGGTTCTCAGGAGTTAGGGAAAATAAAGTTCAAAGTTCGCCTACTGCTCCAGTCTTTACTGCTGGCTCAATCTCTATTGTAGACAGTCATCTTCTTTGTTCTGTATTATTATTATTATTATTTAGCACCGCGTCTTACTACCCGTTCGGGTTATACGCTTAAGTACTAATTACGCTAATGGGTTAGGAATTGGGAAGGTTGAATAGAGGAAGTGAACCCGCATTTGCGTGGAGGGAGAGTGGAAAACCATTTAGGAAAAACCACCCCCAGTTCACCCGACCGAGATTCGAACCTCGATCTCCCCGTCCTCGGCAGTCGGGCTCAACACGAGTAGCGCGTTAGCCAACTACGCCACCGAGGCGGGTCTTTGTTCTGTAACATTCTTAGGGAAAGAGGACTGGAGGGGGGTATTTTATGTCCTGTGGTGAGACAAACAAGTTGGGAAGTGCATAACTCGCTGTGCTTCATCTATCAATAGTTATTTTTGCAGGGGCGCGTGGAGGGGGGGGTCATCACCCCCCCATTGTCAACTAAAGGATTGAAAGTTGGGAATTATAGGCTTATTCTGTACCCCATTACTTTCTATTATAAAATTCCTTAACCACAGACTTATACAGACAAATTTTAAATTTGTCGATCCCTACCCTAAAAAAAAATTCCAACTTCAAAAATCATCAAACATTGAAAGGAGATTCCTTCTGTAGTAATTTGTTGAAAGCTTAGTTAATCAAGTATTCTAGTAACACCATTGTCAGTAGACAAAGACAATGGCCAGTCATTGTATACCGAATGTGTTATGGAAACAAATCAAAGGGAACATGAGCTGCCCAGTAGTAAAATTTCACTCAGCCAGCAATGCTTGAAGTGGCAGCATTGTTGGCCAATGTTTTGTTTATGGCTTAAGTGTTTTTAGTTGTGACTTTCGTGGCTGCTAGACTGTCACAGTTTTATGATTAAAATTATCATATGTTATACAGCTAATGCCTTAATTAGGGCTTTATTAAATTTTGAAGGAATAAATGCGGTGAATGTTATGCAACATTTTATTGTTTTCTTATTGAAAGCTCTGACTGATGAAATGAGGACATTTAGATTAGTGTTAATGTTTGAGTTCTGAAATACAAACTAATTTTTCTATCATGTAATCCATACTAGTTTAAATTGAACTGATGGATCTTATTTAATTGCTTATTAAAATAGGCGTCCATGAAAGCAATTTAAAGGCTCATAGTAACTATAATGGAAGAGGAGTAATAGGGCTGTGTTACATTGTTACAACTCTTATAATATATTTTTTTCACCCTTTAACATTTTCAAATTTGGGATAAACTTTAAAATTCGTTATTTAGTGTTTGATTTGCATGAAATTTCGTACAACCATGCTGTTTAGAGTGCTGATCTCAAATTTGTCCTAAGTTATTTAATAAAATGTCAGGGGAAGTCCATTCACCCTCACACAATAAATTACAATAAATTTTAAATAGCTTATTCACTTACCAGTATTATAACATTTTAGGGCAACTTCCATGAGACAGGACATTGATAGACAGGTATCAAAATACAGTAGAAATATCGATAAATTCAATCTTTTATTGCTTTATTTACAGTTAAAAATGTTTTTAAATAAACATGGCCAAGTTGCATATTTTTTGCTAAAGTGACAAGCGAGCTCTACAGCTCAGGGAGCTTACCAGTTAGATATTGCTTCCAAGTGTGTAATAATAAAGCAGCGGTTTCCAACTTGGGGGTCACAGCGTGTTTTGTGTGGCATCACAATATAGAGGTTTTAGCTTTATATTTACTTTTTCAAGGATTTTAGTGATTATAGGAAGATTCATAATTCTAATAGAAATGTAAGTTGTTAAAGTGCTAAAAATGACCTAGTTACTGCTTAGGTTCCTTTTGGTAATTCCATTTTGATGGCTTCTTGCTGACTTGCTTACTGTGGCAGCCTTGTAATGCTGCTAGTATAATATAAAATCATCCCCCAAACCTAGGCTTGTTGATTCTCTTTTACCACATATTATTCTCATATATATATATATATATATATATATAAGCAATCTATAATAATTAAAACTAGCATTAGTGGACATGCGGGTTTAATGTCACACTCTTTTGGTTTGGTTTGTTGGTGAAGGTGAAGTAAAGATTTTAATTCTAGCCAGGAGTAGTTTATCCTAATATCCTTTTAAGCAAATGAGGGTGCATTTCCTTTACATTTTACTTATCTTACTGGTGTAGTTAACTGTAGATAGTTCGGGCTGGTGGTAATACACAGTGGAAAAAACTGAACTAGGATTTGAACGCTTTTAAGTTATCAAAGGGTCGCGATGGCTGCAGAGAAAAAAGTTGTAATTAACTACAAAATGTTGGAAACCGCTGTAATAAAGTCACATTTTTTAATCTAAAATATACGATTTGAACGATATATGCAAATCTAAATAAATATATTTAAGCTCAATTAGATATTTAGCTCAGATGCAGGTAAACTGAAATAAATAATAATTAAAGTTATTTCCTTATGCACTGATACTGAAAAAGCCATGTAGCTTTAAAAATCCAGTATGAACAAACAAATAAATACATAAATAAATTTAAAAATACAGTTGCCTTAAAGCTCGGGCTAAAGGCTTGATTATCACCCCAAATTAAAAAAAATATAGGAGCCTCCTGCTCGCGCTCCCTCCCCCCACCCCAAACCCCCCCTAAAATATATTTCCTGCAACACCCCTGGTTATTTTTTAGGTTCAGCAAGTGAGAGAGCTTGAAAAATTTAGAGAAGGACAGAGATACATTTTATTCTATTATATGAGAAGGAAGAAGCTTCCCAAGGTCAACTATCTATGAACATCAGCCTGTCTGTTATCAAACCAAACAAAGAGTAGGGATAACAAGGGTGTTAAACTAAAGAATCTCTAAGGGGTGTCAGTGTCAATTCATGAGAACATTAAAGGGGGTTTAAACAAAGAGATTGTAATGGCTTTCAAACATAGATAACTCATAAGTGTGTTGTCCCTCACTGTTGAGTCAGCCCCTTGTCTCTTTCCTCCGCACTTGCACAGGCTGCGCCACCCACCCTCTCTACTGCCTGGACCGCTCCACAGTCCATGTTGTCCCTCACTGTTGAGTCGGCCCCTTGTCTCTTTCCTCCGCACTTGC
>CABFWB010001908.1:0-11045 GCA_902151455.1 Timema bartmani | reverse complement strand
GACTCACGTTGCCGGAACATCCTTCC
The DNA here is from genome assembly GCA_902151455.1 of Timema bartmani. Classification (NCBI taxonomy): domain Eukaryota; kingdom Metazoa; phylum Arthropoda; class Insecta; order Phasmatodea; family Timematidae; genus Timema; species Timema bartmani. Next base: position 11,019 of record CABFWB010001908.1, on the reverse strand, counting down.
GTTCCACCGCGACTCACGTTGCCGGAACATCCTTTCGTTCCACCGCTACTCACGTTGTCGGAACATCCTTCCGTTCCACCGCGACTCACGTTGCCGGAACACCCTTCCGTTCCACCGCGACTCACGTTGCCGGAACACCCTTCCGTTCCACCGCGACTCACGTTGCTGGAACATCCTTATGTTCCACCGCGACTAACGTTGCCGGAACACACTCGCTGACCTTTTTTCTACCCACGCGGGTCTGACTACGACGTCACCGCCGTCGGGACATCAACTACATCAACCAGTTACCCTCGAAGTCGAAGGGATGGATAACAAGTGGTTTCAAACATAGAGAATATTTAAATGGTAACACACCTATAGAAAATTTAAGGGGTTTCATACCTAAAGAATATTTAAGAGTTTTAAAACTTGGAGGGTATTTAAGAAGGGTAAAGAAATATTATTTTATTTTGTACTCTTCTAGCTCGAAAGATTTAGAGAAGGACCGTTTATGAGGGATCAGCATGTTTGTTGTTGGTGAGCCAGACAGGGAATAGAGTATAAGGGGTGTCAAACCTAGATAACATTAAAGTGGTTTTAATAAACCTAAGTAACTTTTAAGAGGTTCCAAACCTAAATAATATTTTACAGTTTCATACTTAGAGCACATTGAAAAAGTGCCAAACATTATGTTTTGTAGTATATTTTGCACTGTGCAAAACTAATTAAATATAAAACACCATTTTCAAAAGAAATTAACCAATAAAAATAATTTCCATCAAAAATGTAATAAAATTAACTTTTTGATTTTATAATAATGTTATTTTTTATTATTTTTATTAGTTTTAGTAATTTTTTTTCCACGTATTATTATTATTATTATTACCCGTTCCGGTTATATGCCAATGTACTAATTACTCTAGTGTGCTAGGAATGAGGAAGATTGAATTTAGAGAAGGTGTATCAGCATATGTGTTGATATAGTGGAAAACCATTTAGGAAAAACCACCATTTAGTACACCCAACCAGGATCGAACTACGATCTCCCTGTCATCAGCAATCTAGTTTATTGCTAAAGTGATGCCCTAGGGCTTAGACCATGCCATCGAAGCGGGTTTTAATAGTATTGTAACTTTTACAAGTCTTACTACATTAGTTTAGAAATCAATATATTTTTAATATAAATTTATTCTAAAGAATAATGTTAAAATTTCTCATTCCCGTCCTGAATTCCGATATTTTGACTCATTTCCCATCTGGTTTCCGTCCTAAAATAAAAAAGGTAATTCCCGCCCAACCCTTATATATATTTATTTGTACAAAAAAATGTTTAAAATCAATAAATATTTGTTGTTGATGTATGTTGTAGGCGGGTGACGGGCCAGAGTCCTACCGTATGACTCGCCTTAGGAATGACTCCTACCTGGGTGCCATTCATAGGGAGAACTTGCTGGTCAGGGCGGGTCTACAGGTAATGTTACTCCCCACTTGTTTTATGAACACTGGAAAAAAGATTACTACCTATATTAATCTCACACCTTTAAATATGAACAATGTCTGCCAAACTGACAGCTTCAAAACACATAGATTTTCTTATGAATATATTAAACTATAGAGATGTGCAAAGTTTACTTTTTTGATTATAAGCCAAATCAAATGATATAAAATATCCCTAAAGCGGAATAAAAGTTTGAATATTTGACTAAATGTTTTATGTTGGGGAAATAATAACTAGTTCTCAGTGTATCTTTCTATGAAATCTTACTAGCATTTTAAAATGTATTTTACACACAAAAAATAAAATGGGGAGGGGGGAGGGTTATCCTGCCCGACCTATGGGAATTAATAAATTCTCAACCTTTTCCTGAGGGTTCGGGATCCTGTCCACCCCTACTTTAGACGCACTAAATATCACGTTTTATAAAAAATATATTTCAATTAAAAGATTTGTATTTTTCATAATAATACATCTTCACGATGATAAGTTATTTCTAGGGCTGTGTGAGATCCTTAACTTTGGGAAAATGGTTGTTCTCAAAATTCGGGCGAGAAAAAATATTTCCCAGGATTTTTCAGGATAAAATATTAAAAAAATTACAGCTAAGGACCGACCATCAAAGTCGTGTTTGTATTTAATTTTCATTAAAAATATTATAAATTTATAGATTTTAATAAACCTCATCTTCCATTAAGCATCTGGACACTCGACACTTTAGTCACTTATTTTGTAACTCCTTACAAAATAACTGAGCGCCATTAAATATCATAACCACACTAGATATAATTGAGGGAAATATCTATAAATAGATTTAAACCAGGAAAACATATTTTTAGTGCAAAATAATGATAAAAGTGGCTTTTAAATATCAAAATATACATGAAATACACCTTCAACACACTTATTTGCATAAAGACACATATATTACATGGATATTATTGTTTGTAATGGCATCCATTTGATTTTATACCATAAATAATAAATGTTAGATAAGCATACCAAACCCCTACTTCTGTAGAAGCACTAGAGGTTAATCATACTTACTCGAATCCTGTAGTTTGCTGTGATTGACCTCTAGACACAGTCTAATTAGTGTTCTATACTATCTTCTATTGTTTTATGTGAACTTTGAAGCTTAGTTTACATTTTCTGATAGTTGTGTAGGCCTTGACCTTCTATTTTTAAAGTTTAATGAATTATATTAACTAGCTCCTTAAACAATAAGGTAGGTGTGTGCAAAGCTTCAAAAACTTTGACTTCACTTTTAATAGTCTTCAGCTTCAACTTTGATTGGAAAGAACAATTCCTGATTTAACACCTACAAAGCTTCACCAATAAAAATATTTTAAATGCACATTAATGTTCAATTTTTGTCACTATGTGCTGTTATGTACATCACAAATTAATGTTCACATGACGAAAATCTAAAATATTTAAATTACACAGTCACTGATGTGATAATTTAATTTATCAGCTTAGGACAAAGTTTGTTAATCATATTTGCAATATTACATTTTGTAAATGCCTAAAGTCATGTAGTGATGCAGTATTTAATATTTTTTTTCCAATTATAAACATTTTTTTAAAAATATTCAAACTTCAGTTCAACTTTGGGAATATTTCATATCATTTGATTTGACCTCACACACCCCTATTATCATAAAAGTTTGTTTCACTGGTTCAACAAGCCTCTCTTGTTGCTTCCAGAATGTGCTGCAAGTATTCATCACACATGCAGCTCATGTCTTCATGCTGGAGGTGAGTCCGGACTACCCTCTGCTCCTTGAGGAACAGGTGGACACTTGCAAGAGGGTGCTCAACATCTATCGATACATGGTCATGCACACTCGCATGGAGGCCAAGACATGGTGAGACACTTTTCTCATATAAACCTAAGAATCAGACTCACTTTGCCGGCTTACTCATATTTTAAAGAAAAATAGTAAGATAATGTAAGTGGTAGGAGGAGTAACATAATTTTTGGAATGATCTAAATAGTGAACCTAAATAGACCATCTAAACAAATCCAATAAAATTGCATTAATAATATGATTATTTTCCCCATAGTTGATATTGATATTTATATTATAATAATAACAAAATAATAATATTAAAAATAATCACATCTGATTTGGTTATATGCTTGATTACTAATTATGCTACTGGGTTAGGAATTGGGAAGGTTGAATATACCATCCGGGAAAATCAGGGAAAACGGGAATTAGCCGGGAATTTGAAGTGATCAGGAAAAAATGGGAATAAGTCGGGAATTTGATAAATTACAATAAAAATCCGGGAAAAAGTTGTTTTACTCAAAATATGAACCATAATAATCATTAAATCAGTAAATTATGTGATTCAAACCATCATTTTTTTGTTTGTAGGTTTTTCATTCCTAGTAAACAATCTTAGTACAAATTTAAAAAAAACATGTTTATTTAAATTTTAAAACTTATTATTATTCATAACAAAATATCAATAGAGAAACGAGGGGGGAGAGGGAGCGAGTTAGGAGGATGTGACATACATTTAGTCGGGAATTTTAGGAAATGGTCAGGGGAAATCAGGGAAAAGGTCGGGGATTTTATTGGTCAAGTTGAGTAGACACCATGATATAGAGAAATTGAACCTGCATTTGTGTGGAGGGAGAGTGGAAAACCATGTAGGAAAAACCACCTCCAGTTCATCCAAGTGAGATTCGAACCTTGATCTCCTCGTCCTCGGCAGTCAAGCTCTACACGAAACTAGTGCGTTAGCTAACTACGCCACCGAGGCGGGTTATATATTTATATAAGAATCGAAGTAACTTTGTTAACATGCCTAAATGAACATGTAGACTAAGGAATCAAGCTTGTCTAATCTGGTTGATGGGAAGACCAGGGTTCGAATCTCAGCCAGTTTGACCGAGAATGGCTTTTCACTCTTCTTATGCTCAAAATTGAGTTTATTTCCTCCAAATGCAACACCCCTCATTCTTTTCCCCTTAGTGTAAATATGGGGATAACTATATATAAGGGCTGGGCCAATAAGTTGCCTTTTGCAGATATGGTCGATGCCGATTTAATTTTTTTTAATGCTCAATATATTAATTTGAACACACTCTAAGAACTGATCTCGGGGAGCACTCAGTGAGCAATTGATCAAGTGGATCTTGGAGCGCTCAGTAATCGGCATGCAGCCGAAATCACGCACCATAGTATGATTTATTTTTAATTTTTTATTAATCCACAACAAATAAAATCATACTGGCCCACCTAATATTGTTTTTGATAATGTTTAACTTTCTTACTTAAGGAAAATTTATCTCTACTATATTTATCAAGTATTTCATAATTTGAAATAAGCCTTTAGGCAAATAAAATTGAATGGTTCATTTTGTTTAGAATGTTGGTTTTGCTATTTATTATAAAATAAAATATTTAACTCAGAATTAAAGAATTTGTGTTTACATTCAAGAGACTGTATTTAAATATTTATGTTTGAACTATGAATTATATTTTTATGACTTGAGAATTTAAAATATATCTATAGATTTTGAATTATTGGCATAAAATATCTGCATGATGATAAACAATCCTTGGTAGATTGTGCCAATATCGGCTGATAAATCGGACCGGATATTGACATCGGCCCAGCCTTTGTATATATTCTTTTTTATAGTGTCTGTGACCACAAAGTTTAAATAACAAGCCCAAATAGTTCTCTTATCCTCTATCTCTTTAAAACTCACTAATCCTTGGGTTTTTCAGCAGTAATCAGGTAGGTAGTGTACACTGTTTGTCATGGGTCCTTTGTACTATTAAATATAACTATATTTCATAAATGCTCATATAAGCTATCAAATAAAAACAGAAAACTTAAAAACCACAAAATTTAAAACTGGTGAATAGCTTTTACACTAATTTGACAAGTGAATGTGCTCTAAAAGAGGTTAAATATTGGCAAGGTTAACAAAGAGGGCAGTTGCTTGAAAAAAAAAGAGTTTCAAAGAGTGAGAGAAGGATGGAGAAATTTTCGTTTTTACACTTTTTACTTTATTATCTAGAAACAGTAATATACTACCGTTGTATATTCCGAATCCAAAAACAAGGTTTTTACAATTCTCTGTCTCCGGTGCTACAGCTGAAACCGTTTTATGTATTTTGTTCAAACTTAATTTGAGATACTATATGTTCATATCTTGGGCTCTTTTAAAACGTGATTCTAGCACTCAAATCAAGAGTAGCATTCTAATTGATTGTTTAAAGTTCAAAAATTTTTGAAAATAGCTTTAACATTAAAAAAAAAAGTAAATCTTAAAAGGGGTGACTTGTAAAATAACACTATATAGTGAAATCTCCCTTACCTGACACCTCTGAATAGTGGATTCTTCTTTATAGCGGACAGTTTATAAATTTCCACGGCAAAATAGCATGGTCTCTTACGCTGAAACAACCTCCCAATAACAGATTTTCTTAGTAACGGACGCATATTCACATATACAAATTTCCATATAGCAAACAAAAATTGAAAACATTTGTCCATTTACAGTATTTTACTCTAGGAATAACAGGAATGCCATTGTCTTGTGTAAAGTGTGAGCAGGCCTCTGGGAGCTGAAGGAGGAGAACAGGTCATATTGGCAGATTTAAGTTCACCGACAAAAAGAATGGACCTGTTGTAAGACAGAACACCTAATAATCATAATCATAATGACAATGATGATGATTGCCACCTGCAAGTTTGTGTTTGCTTGTGTTTTGTGATTGGCAGGATATGATCTTGTGACCATGTTTGGGAGTTTATTGTCAGATGTGCGAGGGACTGATAATAATTTTTCTTTTCTTTCATAAGGAATTGAGGTATTCAAGAATTCAAAGGTCTCATCCCTAAAAATTATACATAAGTTAAATATTTTAAATTATTCATCATTAAAAAAAATTGGATTACATAGTTTAAAAAAGTGAAAGTTGAAAATAAAATATTTCTCACCATCAAATAAATATTGTTTTGTTACTTTCACCTTTCAGGGAACAGCTGCTCTTGGTACTGCTGCAAATAACATCACTCATTTTGAGCAAAACGCCGCCAAAACAGAAAGAAGACACACTTGGAGGGAAGTTGGCACCTGCCATATTTCAGGCAAGCGCTTTAAATTAGGCCTACTCTTTTTGGTTGATTTTTACAATTATTTCTTCAAATATATGAATCCTTAAAGAGTTTTGAGATCCAAGGATATGAAAACAAATTTTAGATTCAAGATTCCTCTCTTTTAATTTTGTGAGGAGATTCAAGATTTAAATCTCTTATAGTTAATTTCGTTCATATCTGTAATGTTTAAAAATGAGGTGGCCCAGTGGCTAAATAATTTTATAATAATGGAGAGTGATAAAAAATAAAGAAAAAGGAAAAATAAACTAACAAGAGTAAATTTGATGAAGAAAGCCCACCTAGGGAAAGAGGAAAAGGTGGGAAGAATCCAATGCACAAAGATGACATCTTCCTTTCTTCTGTCTTCTATAGTAGAAGTAGTCACACACACATTTAAACACAAATAGAGTAATATTTCGGCATCGTTGCCTTTATAAAACACGACGAGAGAAGAAGGAATACACTTCACACAAACACTGGATTACTCCATTTTAAAGTAAAAAAAGAAAATGTTAGAAAAACACTGTGGCAACTGATTTTGGGGGTAAAGATAAATTTCTCAAATTTAGGTTATTGTTAGTTTTTTATTTATATAAATATACATATATCATATTAAAAAAGGAGACTAGTTATGAATAGGGATGGGACAATACCAGTTTTTCGATTTCGATTCTTCAATCCTTGTCTCGATTCCTCAGCACTCTATTTTTACTGGAATAGGCCTGGAATAAAGTGGGAACAGTCATATTGGTTTAAGAAAATATTTTATTTATGTTAACAGAGTAATATATTTTTAGTAAAACTGTAAAGATGAACTTCACATAATCTAAATGTCAAGCTCATTTAGTCTAGTATACCGGTGGCTGGGAGGTCGAGGATTATATCCTGGTTGAGTGTACCAAGGATTGTTATTCCTAAAGTTTTTTCCTGCTTTCCCTCTACACAAATGTGGGTACATTTCCTCTAATACAACCTTCCTTATTCTCATACTATTAGTGTAATTAAAATATATGTGTTTTAATAGAATGAATACTAAAACAAATTGAATCATTGTTTTTATGATTTTCAATTTTGAGAGAAACTTAAGAGTTAGGAAAATTGGGATTAAAGAAAAATGTAACCATACCAATGTATAAAAGTTAACCTTTAATGCTTGACATGAATTATAGGATTCAGATTTATGTTTAGGATTAATAGGATTTAACCTATCTCTAAATTTATATTTTAATTTTGCAGACCCTGATAGTCACGTGGATTAAGGCCAACTTGAATGTGGTGATCTCGTCAGAGCTTTGGGACCAATTCTTGGATGTGCTTTCTTCACTCACACAATGGGAAGAACTCATACGGGAGTGGTCGGTGAGTCCGAATGTGGAAAGGAGCAGTTCCCTCTCTTTTGGACTTAATCAGAGCTAAGATTATACATCCATATTGTAATGATACTGTTTTGGGCCCCTCTCATTTATTTAAAAAGTCATGGATGAAGTATATTTTTCTTTAAAGAACTGTATGTAAATTTTCCTTTTAATACGTCATCCATGGATGACCAGGCAAATTCAAACAATTTTATTTTCAGTACAAGATTCTAAATTCTAGTTATACCTTCATTATTAATACCACCTTGATAAATTATTATTTATTTTATTGAGTTTCAAGCCCATAAGGCATTTTCAGAAGTAAATTCAAATATATTATGTTTTAAACCTTTTTGTGTTTGTGTTTAAAAACTTCTTTCATTCCATTTAAAAATGTGGTTATGAGTTGGCCACCTTCTACCCAATAGGAAGCTAGCCTTCACAACATCAAATGGCCAAGAGCTCCCCTATTGGTTGGTTTTAACACTAAAGACAAGGGGTCCAAGAAGCAAGGGGCAGGTCAAATAGGTTGTAGCAGCTTCTGCGTTACTCTGGCTCTCCGCGTCATTTGGCTAAACGCATAAGAACTATATTACTTTAATGTTGAATTAAAAATATTAAAAGTGTAATTAATTAAATAAATCATACACAAACCTCGAAATTTACTAATTTCAACGATTATAAAAAAAAGGAACTAAGTAAATCCTCCAGTGGGCTAGGCATATCATCAGATCATCACATAGCCGTTAGTACATAAGCATATACCCAAACGAATACTAAGAAGAAGTGCTAAAATATATATAAGCGGATTGATTTAAAAAAAAAATAATATTCAATATTTTCTTGAACATCAAATCTCATATATCTTTAAAAGATCAAGAGTTTGACACTTTAAGGGTTCCATGCCTAGAATTGATTTTTTATACTTAAAATATAGAAGCAAATCACAGTGAGGAAATAAACTTGTGATGCAAATTTTTTTAAGAAGCATAGGCAATGCTTTTAATTTTACAAGTAAAAAAACACATACTATTTCGGTAACGATATAAAAACGAAATACCTGAATTTGAAGTTCCTTTGGATTCATTACTTTCCTCCAACATCAAATTTTCACTGTACCCATGGCCTCTAATTCTCTTAAGATGGCCTTTTGTCACCATTTTGTATTCACAAAGTGCTACACATTTGATTGATATTTCGATTATCCTCATTAATATAACCAACCAAAGATTACAAGATAAGAAATGCTGAGCTTTGAAGGGAAAATTGAGGAATTCGGCAATTTAAATTACCAACCCAAGAGTACTTTATTAGAATCTAACCAGAATCTAACTAGAATCAGACCACTAGAGCTAAGTCTGGAATGCAAACTACTACCTGCCAGAGACAATCACTATTAGGGTTTTATTTTTAATGCTTAACGCAATTGTGTTTCCTCTAGAAAACCTTGGAGACACTGACACGCGTCCTTGCGCGCCACGTGTACAATCTGGACCTGACGGATTTGCCGCTCGACAGACTCACTGAGCAGAAGGCCAAGAGGAAGCGGGGCGGCAAGCCATCATTGGGTGGGGATGTGCCTCCTCGGGCTAGCTTCAGCTCTGGGAGACAAGCAGCGGGACAGAGCAAGGTGTCCCAGCAGTCTCAATGCTCTTCGTTGCCTGAAGATGGCTCCAACTGTTTTAACACGTCAGGTTGGGAAGCATTGTTTGATCTGTTGTAATAAATATCAGTGGAATTCCCACTCTGTTCATTTAAGTTGTTCACAAGATCATTATATTACAAAAACTTCAGTTTTCATTGTCATGTTCCTGAATATAATCTTAGGTGTTTGACCAGAGACAATACCAAATATGAACTTATTTCAAACATAGATGCAAGAAAGGTAGATTGCTCATCATAGTTGCTCAGTAATTCAGACACTATACCATTATTGGAAACAGCTGATTAGGCGCAAGAATTCTTATGTTCCCAATGGTAGAATGATAGTATGGTCTCACCCTGTCAAACGGCAGAACATACAATTGAACTGTTCTTATGTTATCATAGGTGTCATATCCACTATATAATGAATCAAAATTATCATTTTACCAACGAATCCTGAATTCAAATCTTAATCTTGGGACAGTGAAAGATATGAAATAGAATGATAGAAAATAGAAATATTTCTAACATTTTTGTTGTTGTGGTACACATTTATAACATTCACTTAAGAGTTAAATTAATGGGCTTAAGCCTGATTGCTACATCTATCTTATATGTTTGGGTTGACCCACCAACAAGTAGTTGAACTTGTAGAGTACTTATCTCAGGGCTCGACGTTCATGGGTTCAAACCCAGCAGGTGTTAATGGATCTTTCTTGAGCGATAACATTCTGTATCACATTTGCCTTCGAAGTTGAAATAAAGCCTACGGTCCATGTTGATTGTGGCATGTTAAAGAACCCTGGAAGGAATGTTAAAATACCTTTCCCGGCAAAATTAATAGACCCTTTTGCTCTCGCTCATCTGATAAAATCAGTCAGTTCAGAAAGTGCATATATATATATATAAACATGCACTAACTTATATATATATATATTAGTTAGAGATGTGACTCTCAAACTTCTTCAAACCCCTCGCATCCTATGGTAGTTTTAGAAATTTTAGAAATTCTTAAAAATCTCAAAAAAGTTTATCAAATACAATAGGAAGACCTTGACTTGAAGCAACATTCTCAAGTACTTTGTAAAATAATTAAAATAAAGGATTAAAATAATCTTGTATAGTTGGAAGAGTAACAAAATCACAAAATTGTAACCAATGTAGCTAGTTATAAAAAAAAAGCGCTTACTGTATTATTCATGACCAATATACGTTACAAACAAAATAGCATTTGTAAGTAGCACCAAGCCTTGAACAACATTTTTTAAACCCGCCTCGATGGCGTAGTTGGCTAATGCGCTAGTCGTGTTGAGCTTGACTGCCGAGGACAGGGAGATCGAGGTTTGAATCTCAGTCGGGTGAACTGGGGGTGGTTTTTCCTAAATGGTTTTCCACTCTCCCTCCACGCAA
>CABFWB010001907.1:87390-133202 GCA_902151455.1 Timema bartmani | reverse complement strand
CCAATACAGCCCTAGCACCTGAGCTTTGGGTCAATGCTGGCTTGTTAGAAAATGTTCAGGTCTTAAAAAGATCATTTAAAGATAGCCGATCCCTCCCCCCTTCTCCCATTCGTATCCAATCAGGCTTACTGAATGGGGGTTTGACAAGATTAGAATGGAGGTAAAGTGACCTATCTCCAGTGGAATATTAAATAGAGAATGCATGAAATTTTTTTTGCGTTTATTCAGTTTTTTCATACATAAACACCCAATTATAATCATACTGTTGCAAGCGTAAACTATTTGCGATTATTAAGGCCAAGCTAAAAAATTTAATTTCCTTCTCAATTGAGTCAACTCTCGATTCTATGACCATTCACGGTTCCCTGTAAAAGGGTTGTTATTTCGAAGGGGTCGTTATTGGAATTTTAACCGATTTTGTTTCACCCCCAACTCTCATACGCAAAAATTGCATTTTTTAGACAAGACATGAAAAAAAAACCTACCTATTTCTTAAAGAAGTCCATTATAAAGGCCTGCTTCTTCTTAGCGCCAGTTTGCTCGACGAAGTCTTTCACATTATAGAACTGGAACCAGAGCTCTTCGGTAGCACCCTGGAGCTTAAGTGCTCTTGAGTAGACGTCCCTGGCTTTCAGAACATCTTTCATTGTGGGAATGTCTTCAGGCTTTTCTTCCATTTCTTCCTCCCCCTCTTCATCGCTGGACTCTTGCTGCTTCCTGATTATATCGGAGTTTTCGAGGGTGCCCCAAACTGTTATGTCATCGTTTGCTGCCATGTACTCCTCATACGTGCAGTCTGGGGCTAATATTTGCCACGTTTCCTCGTCGCACGGCTGATTTCAAGTCAGGGGGGCAGACGAAGGTGCTGTTGATGAGCCAGGCTGTGGTTCCTTATAGGGTCCTGGCTGAGAATTGGCGTCCACTAGCGATGGGTCGTCTGGGTCTTCAGCCCTGGCAGCGGTGGGTAGCACATAGACTGCAGTCCCTTCGTTGACTGGTAAGACAAAGCGGGCGTGTAGGAAGCAGTTGACGATTACCACCGGTCTCACAGCCCTCCAACTGACGACGATTCTCTCCATGGACCTGAACACGTCCCACTTTTTGACCCCCTTGCTCATGTCGAGATTCCACACCATTCTCCGCACAAGCATCTCACGGAACTTCACTTTCACTTGCTGAATTATCCCCTGGTCCAGGGGCTAAAGCATTCTGGTGGTGTTCTTTGGCAGAAACACCAGATCGATGTTCCTGAATTTGTTGAGAGCAGGATGTGCGGGGCAATTGTCTACGAAGAGCACGACTTTTCTATTTGTGGCGTCCATCTTCGAATCGAAGCCTTAAAGCTACCTCGTGAACATCCCCGAGGCCATCCATGCCTTCTTATTAAAATCATAGTCACAAGGCAGTATGTTGCCCTTGAAACCCCGGGGTTTCTTGAACTTATCGATCACAAGGGGCTTCATCTTATCAGTGCCATCCATGTTGAGCACAGAAGGATGGTGAGGCGCTCCTTGCTCCTCTTCGCACCCTTGTATATATCTTGAGACTGATAGAGCCTAAGCATGTTTCGGAGCAAGGGCATCCACTCCCTCACCGGTTTTGGGTCGACCTATGCGCTTTCACCAACGACCTTGTGTCTGGATATGCTGTGATGCACTTTTAAACGCTCTAGCCACCCACATGAACACCTAGTTTTATATACCCAACCTCAGGGAAAATTCATCAGCCTTCCTCTACATCATCGGTCCGTTTATAGGCACGTTTTACGCTCAATGCTCGCTGAACCACTCCAGCATAGCTTGCTCCAGATTCGCGTGCGTCACACCCTTCAAATTTTTGGCCTTTACATTCTTCACTACATTCACAATTTATTTTCTCATTTTGAGAATCGTGAAAGTGTCGACTTCGGGATGCCATGCTGCCGCGCAATCTCCGTCTTTGTAATCTTCTTCTCATCCCCTTCCTGGATGATCTCGTACTTCTTCATGAGCGTCAAGAAGGTCCTCTTTCCACTCATTTCATCAAAGTTATAAGTTCTTATCAAATAAAAAAATAGCGTAGATCGTCAAAAATTGTTCACAAAATCACACCAAAAACGTAACCAAATCGAGAATCTAAATAACAATGGCAAAAACAAGCCTGGCGCGTGATATAGCGGCGGTCGCGAGCGGGGAAACATTGTCTTGTTTGTGGGAGGGGGTGGACAGAGTCAAGTGCTATTGGCTGTCGTTTATTATTATACCTGACCCACCCCAGTTACTAGTAATATAGTGCTCACAAAAATAATCGCAAGTGCAACAAACACATTTTATGGCTTATTTTCTTAAAATTTTCGACCTTTTTTTTTTACATTTTTCACGGTTCCCCATAAAAGGGTCGTTACTTCGAGAGGGGCGATATTCCCGGGGTCGTAGAGTCGAGAGTTGACTGTAGTTTGAAGCTCAAACACATTTATTAATTTCTATATAATTTTGTATCTAACTATTCCAGGGTTTTATCAAATTTTGGGTCTGGCATAATCGTTTGGCATATTGATACCTTAAATTTGACACAGTAAATATTTACTATTACTATCATTTATGATAGTTGAGATATCATCAGAATAAGAATAACCTTTGTGTAAATGGATGAAGTGCGGGTTGCGGGTTGCCCCATCAACTGTAAAGCTCCTTCTTAAAGATACAGCAAGCCTTTCGGTTAGTGAAATGGCATCTCTCATCTTACGATTTTGCTTGATAAGTAGTGGACTCAATCGATTCAAGAACTCATCAAAACTTGCTATTTTCATTCTAAAGTAGTTGAAAATTTTCTCTCATTCTTTCTTTAATCTTGATACAAAGTGACAAAAGCCCCAGCCACTGGTCTTTATAGATTTAAAAGATGGACCCATTTCTTTGAACTTTTTTATTTTTTATATACAAATAGTAAATATACAACAATTTATCGTGGCTTTCCATGGTGGCACCTCCAGAGAATCTAAGAGATAGCATAAAGTAAAGCCATGCCCGAGATTTTCACGGTCATGCCGTTGGATCGTCTGAAAAAGGCCTTTGATGTGTGGTAGTCTACCGTTTCTATGCGGAACAATGTTCGTTACTCGCTATGCACGACAAATACTCGTACATGAAAACGGATATTTTTTCCACACTTGCGTGAGTCATATCGAACATTGATTAAACATGGACAAATAACGCACTTGTGGACCCGGGATGAAAGGTTTCCGCACGTAAAAATATAAAACCTTGTATAATTGATCTGTAGTGTATTTTATTTCTAAAATTTGAACTTCCATTTCGTTTTTTGTATTAATTTTCTATTTTCTAACTTTCACAGAGGGTCAACTGACCCTTTGACACCTCCCCCCCCCTCCTCCCGCCCCGAATCCGCGCCTGTACTTATTATGTATAAGCATATTTTTACATTTTATAAGGAAATTAATAAAAATTAAAAATCATTCGAATTAAAACAGATTTATATAAATTAAACATCTGACACAACACAAAATAAAAATTAAAAATCACTTGAATTAAAACAGTTTTATATAAATTCAACATCTGACACAACACAAAATAATTCAAAATAAACTCTCCAACATTAGCATTTATAGCACATTTTTATAATTCATATCATGATACTGTTTAGTTTTGTTTTTAATTAATCGCTTGTCTAATGTTTGGTGGTGTAACGTGGCTCAAGTAATGTTGATACTTTGTGTGATTGATTTGATGGTTTTTAACGCAAAGTTTACTAAAACAAGGAATAATATAAGAAAGAGAAACTTTCAGTTCTTTGGTGACATCTAGTCTCGCACGGTATCTATCCTTCATAGTCGCCAGAGCTGAAAATATAGTTACACACATGTAGATTGCTCTCTTAAAGATACAGTCAACATAAATGTATTCTTCTGGAACTTTGCCAGATTGAGTTAATAACAAATAATTTAATGTCTTAAAAATGTCTTGCGCCCCCCTTTAGCAACTATCGTGCTCTCACTTGGGGGTTACGCCCCACACTTTGTTAAGCGTTGCTTTAGACCTTGGTAAATAGTTACAATAAGAAAACTACATATATTTAGAAACGATAGTATATACTATTTAACTAAATAGGACACACACTACCCTCTATTAACATCACAATACATCATAACGAATGTTTCCGAACAAAAACTTAGACATAGAACATTTATTCAAAGTCATTTGGCCTAAAATGTAATTCGAATAAAAAGGTTGATGTAGTTAAGTTCGCAAAGAATCATTTGATCTAAAAGTCAGTTGGCCTAAAGTAGTTTGGCCTAAAAGTCATTTGGCCTTAATTTTAGGCCAAATGACTTTAGGCCAAGTGACGGGTACACGATGTAATTATTAATTATTATGCTGAAAATAATTAATTTTGAATTTGATTATAAATGATTTTAATTATTAATGGATATTATAGAACATTGTTTTAGACTAGTGCCTACACACATAGTTAAATATTGAATATCGTTTTATTGTGGCAGTGTGTGTTTTATTTCAATGTAAATAAATATAAATTAACTGTAATTATCAATTAATTAGATTAGTATAGTAAACTGCAATGTGATATTCATTTTGGTAAAATTCAATTAAGCTGGCATGGCTTAGCATGCAAATTATTGAAGTGTTTATAGACAACACAATAGGTTCTACCATTGTAATAGTTGCATGCTGAAAAAAAGATAAAGGAATTATTGGTTGGCAGTTGTTACCGTTCCGGTTGTTAAAATATCCCAATTCGAGTACTGCATGTATGTAGAAGTGACACAAGAGAATAACATGGACAGATTTATTAAATGTAACAATAATAAATGGTACATAGTACTATACAATGTAGTGATCAAAATTGCGAAACATTATTCAAAACAGGATTTACTCAGTAAAGAACATGACCTAATGGTCGCTAAGTTAAATTTAAAGTTAAGGTTTTGTTCATGATTCACTAAATAAGATCCAACCCGCGGATACCAAGTTCCAAGGTTCATATGTATGGTTCGTTGATTATACTAATATCTTGAGATACTAACTTGTAGAGTCCTCGCATCAACTCTAACAGCCTATGTTCGTACAAGCTGTATATTTATCACTCAGCATTTTATCAATATAAAGCTAAGTCCTAACTAGATATATGATAAATATATGAAACATGTCTGTAAAAAACCAAAAAGTTAATCTAACTCTATCAGAATATTAACTCTTATACTTTCCATAACTATCCAAAACTAAGCTTAAACAGCCTATACATCCAACTTCACACAAAACAAAGGCTAATGGTATTAACTAGTTTAATATTTGCTTGCAAATATTCCATTTGGACCAAAGCTAAGATTAGATAAGCTATACATTCTATGCTTCGTAAGTAACAAAATAATTGACTTTAAACAAGCAAAATTCTCGCTTCTATGCATTACGAAACAGGCAATGGCCAAGACCAACAGTCTATAAACATTCTGTTTACTCTTCATAAATGTCGGCTATAGCTAAGTTTGAGCAACCTATCTGTTTAATTCTCCACAAATATTAAGATTATTAAGCTAGAACAACCTATACATTTTAACTGTTCATTCTAACAATATTTCCGCTTGGTGAATTCTATACAATATATTACTGTTCATGGCGTCTGAGAGACGAGAAACCTACACATTTAATATATACATAACAGACCATGATCATTTAACTTTAAATATGGAGTCATGCTCTCAGTCTAAAGATCAGAGATACAACAATATGAAAACCTAATGTTCAAATACGCCGTAGGTGGCTGTTGCCATCGTTTAAAGTCTAATAAATGTTCCCAATAGCAATTTAACTCAACATGCGCTAACATAACGTAATGAAGAACATTTATGCCTAACATAAAATATAAAAGCACCAAAGGTACTATTTAAATTTACGTTTCATACAATAATATAGTTTTACAACCTCGTTAAATGTACCCCAAGTTTTTCTGGTTAAGGTAAGAAAAAAAGCATACGCCTAGAGTGCGCTGACAAAAATCTAAAGCTACTTTCAAGCAACCCGTGGATATACCACTTAAAAACCCATCATCAATAAAGTAAATTAAATTTCTGGAAGTTAAGCCCAAACAGTAATTTAGGAAAATAGTTCCCCCCCATAATATCGCCCAAAAGGAATTTTGAATAATGACAAATAATCTCAGAAGAGACGTAAGCCGGCGCCCTCACCTTAGCAAAGCCAGTGGTAAAGTTAGTGAATAGATAAAACACACAGTCTATTTTATACCATTTCTGAGCGTCGATTTCTTCCTCAGAGAGGTGGAATCCAAGGGGAAGGGAAAACAAACGAAAGGAGGCGAGCAGCGCTTGAGGTGGGAAAAAGGGGTAACTCTGGGAACTTATAGATAGCGCTAATAACTTTTAATTTAGGAGAACCGGAAAATGCTTGAACCAAGTCAGCAATTATCTTCTTTGTGGGCGGGGCCATAATCTCAGGTGGACTGAAGACTCTCGCCCCACATTATTGCATGTCAGGATTTTCTTGAGAGTGTGTGTGTGTGTGTGACGAGCCGTCGAGTGGGCCCGTTCAACAGGCAGTTAGTTGGTGAGTACAGGCCCATATTACTTGACGTTGAATCGTTTGTATTCGCACATGTTTGTGACATCGTCACACATGTACCCTCACATTACTACTGTACCTACATGTACCCTCACATTACTACTGTGTACCTATATGTACCCTCACATTACTACTGTGTACCTGCATGTACCCTCACATTACTACTGTGTACCTACATGTACCCTCACATTACTACTGTGTACCTACATGTACCCTCACATTACTACTGTGCACCTACATGTACCCTCATATTACTACTGTGTACCTACATGTACCCTCACATTACTACTGTGTACCTACATGTAGCCTCACATTACTACTGTGTACCTACATGTACCCTCATATTACTACTGTGTACCTACATGTACCCTCATATTACTACTCTGTACCTACATGTACCCTCACATTACTACTGTGTATGGTGACCTGGTGGTCTAGGGGTAAGGTGTCAGACCTCTGTGCTGAGGCTCCGGGGTTCAATCCTTGGTCCCAGCACAGATTTATCTGATTGCTAAACCCTTCCTTCACCTCTGACAAGACGTGTATTAATCACAACTTGTGAATGTGAGGAATGCCAGGCCTCCACCGTGGTTCGGATTCCACGTTAAACTGTAGGTCCTCCATTTCGTCTCACAATCACCCTACCATTACACATTAGCGTAAGTGCGTATAACCCGAACGGGTAGTAAGACGCGGTGCTAATAATAATAATACTATTGTGTACCTGCATGTACCCTCATATTACTACTGTGTACCTGCATGTACCCTCACATTACTACTGTGTACCTACATGTACCCTCACATTACTACTGTACCTACATGTACCCTCACATTACTACTGTACCTACATGTACCCTCACATTACTACTGTGTACCTACATGTACCCTCACATTACTACTGTACCTACATGTACCCTCACATTACTACTGTACCTACATGTACCCTCACATTACTACTGTGTACCTACATGTACCCTCACATTACTACTGTACCTACATGTACCCTCACATTACTACTATACCTACATGTACCCTCACATTACTACTGTACCTGCATGTACCTTCACATTACTACTGTGTACCTACATGTACCCTCACATTACTACTGTGTACCTGCATGTACCCTCATATTACTACTGTGTACCTGCATGTACCCTCACATTACTACTGTACTTACATGTACCCTCACATTACTACTGTACCTACATGTACCCTCACATTACTACTGTGTACCTACATGTACCCTCACATTACTACTGTACCTACATGTACACTCACATTACTACTGTGTACCTGCATGTACCCTCATATTACTACTGTGTACCTGCATGTACTCTCACATTACTACTGTGTCCCTACATGTACCCTCACATTACTACTGTACCTACATGTACCCTCACATTACTACTGTGTACCTACATGTACCCTCACATTACTACTGTATTCATAGATCCCCCCTCACACAGAAGACCAAGAGCTCTCACAAACGTTGAGCCACCTGAACCTAACATTTAGTCCTCGTGTCTATCAATGCAGGTATTCACTAATTAATCTATTATTACTCTCGAGGGAACTTTCAGTAAAGTCCCAGCACTCTCTCTCGTCTCTCTCTCTCTCTCTCTACTTGTTTTGTTTACGGAACCTCAATCTGCTACGGCCCATAGTTGAATCCCATAGGCTTACATCCTGTATGCGGTGCTCAAGTGCGAATAATCTAATAATTAGCACGATCACTCGACTGTATCACCAATTAAACGCATATATCCTGGGACGCTAATAACAATTTGGTGGAAAGGGGGTTATATCATTGATATTTGGCAGATCACGTCACACAAACAGTCAATTATATCGAGATAGGCCACAAGTAGCTAAATACAAAAAGTAGAAATATTATTATAGTAAAATATTATTAATGGTTTATTTAAACTATCTATATATAAATACATTAGAAATGAACTGGTTTTTACTAGATTGGTTCTAAACAAACAGATGATCATTGACAATAACAGTTTTGATATATATATTACCATTAAAGTAATAAACTAGTTTTTATGCATAATGATCGGTTATTTTCCAAAGTAACCGATATTAGTGGTTAATATGATTAAATGCATGCAATTTATTATTTTACATAACAACAAAACCTGTTTGGATGAAGTGCTAAATTATAATATTCTAAAGGTTAGGTTAGATTAGGTTATTTTAGTTTAGGTTAGGTTGGGTTAGGTTAGGTTAGGTTAAACGAACATATTCCATATCAAGATAACACCACACGTCCACACTCAATAAAAAATGGACCTCAATTTGTACGCACAACAGACGCCACATATGACTCATACATGGACTCATACAGGTTCAAACTAGCACAAACGTGAGATGTATCACTTTAACCAGAGAGTGCTGGTTACTATGCACAATAACATGTTAATGCGAATAATTTGACTACAACATGAACAATTTATCACAGTCACCAGAACTCTTGGTTACTACACATAAACTTAGGTGATTATGTTTTTAACCTGATTTATCGAACTAACAGTAATATATATATTTATATATATAATAAATTATAATATTGTGACGCTATATCATATACCTATCCCCTGCGTAAATTTATTTCTATCAACATTTTTATAAACAGAATTCATTTGAGAATAAAGAACAGTGTCACCTGCCAAAACGAACGCTCAATAACACTGGATAATTAACTTACGAAAGAGTAATAATATGTGCACTAACATTATTTCAGGCGTATAACCCGAACGGGTGGTAAGACGCAGAGCTAAAATGAAAGTTATTTAAATATTTTAGTTATCAGTCTAAATATAATATTTAAATTACTTCCATAATATGATGTGTGCACATAATTCTTTAAATAATTAAAGGGCTCATTTCAGCAGATGAAACTTATTTTCACATTTGATTAAATAATAATAATAATAATGTAAGAGGCACCATCTTACAATCAGCACATATGTAAGGGTTGGTGACTTTGAATCGTGATGTGGGGTGTATAAACCCCACAGTGACACCAACTGTCAAGGCACGTGATCTTTATGATCCCCAGGATGTAAAGGCCAGGCTTTTACTCCTAAGTTGATGTATTAAAAAAACCTGCTTCTTAGAAACCCACTGTCAGTGGTGAGCGCTAGTAATCACCACGATGTGAGGGGAGGGGACTCTTAAAGTTAGAAGTGATATGTTGGATTGTCACTTAAGTATGCATTACACTTATGTCACCGTAATATGTGAGGTTTATCTAGGATAGTTTAATGAATGTCATACGAATAATATTAGTAGGTTTATTTAGTAAAAGGTGCACTGATACACAGTCGTCATAGTGACGAGAGTTGGTCCCCGGTCAACTGTAAGCTTGAATCATAATTTATATTTAGGTCTAAAATTCCGAAATCCCTCTGAAAGGTTATCACACAAAACACGGAAATGGCCAGAGCTGAAGACACGCCCACTCGGTGATTGCCCATACTTGACTCTGTCTCTTACTCTCTGTCTTAACCATGTCATAACCGATGTGCTAACCATTGTCTAACCACTGTCTTAACCCTTATTGCACTCATGGCGCTTAAGGCACGCCATCGCTGAACTCGCACATATTCACGACACTCTCTACAATAACTGTCCACAACTTACTGGCTAAAACCGGCTCTTAGAACCAACTACCATAAACAATGTGTTCTAATACTATTACTCATGGTTCGCATGAGACTTCATCACTGAACGGACTCTTCTTAAACGACACACTGACAACTGTCTTAAAGCCAACTGTCCAGAGCTCTGCTCTAGAACGTACAAGCTAGAATCTGCCATCTAGGAGATTCTCTGATGATGACATTAAGCACCAATCAACCGGCTTACATCCACTTCATAGAATCACGCTCTCTCTTAGACAGTGATTCCCACAAATCAATTGCTGTCTCAACTGGACTCATCGTTCATGGGCCTGTGTGCCGATTTAACAAGAAACCGCTCATATCTCGGATACATGACTACATTACAAGCTGACTGGTGAAGGATGTATTTGTAATCAATATCACTCTCGTTGAGAATAACAGCACTAAGTTGAGAGCGTCACAATAACAACTTTAAAAATTATTTTAAAATCTGATAACGCACATTAGTAAAATATAATATATCATTTACGAAGTGACCTAGAAATATATCAACCCAGTCGTTGATTTAATAAAAATTATACCAACACTAAATATTTTCTTACGAAATTCTTAGTTCTTTCTTTGAATAATATTAATGTTTTATTTAACTTGTATAGTATCTTACTAAGTAGCCTTATTACAACCGCTTTTGTGCAGCTATATTTTCTTAGCTTATGTAAAGGAAAGGTGGTGTCCTTCCTTTCACATGTACTCTAGGATGGAGAATGGAATATTATTGAAAACTAAATAGTTTGAAAGCAAATACAAGCGTATCTCTTAAAATAAAAGAGAGAAGATGGATTAATTAAGACATCAGTTGCTTTTAACAAAGTAAGGTGGGGTTTGGGGTACTCCAGAGGTCTTCCAAGAGAAGAGTAGTCAGGGATGCAGGATCTCTCCAGGGGACCATGTTATCTCGGCTGTCTCATTAGTTTCTGGTATCAACCTCAGAAACAAGAAACGATAGAATTAAACGTTCCTACACCCTCGAACATTAGATAACATGGCGGCTTTTTCTTTGATAACCTATCAACTTTTATCAATGCTTATATCCTCAAATACTTTCGTCACCTCCTTACTATAGATAAATTTAGAGTAAAAAAATAATAATTTCAAATTAAACGATTTACTTATCTTATAAATATGATAAAATTGCATTGTAAATATAAAACTATTATGAAACATAAGAAACGTACATCTGAATATTGGTTATTCGGACAAGCTCGGCTTCCAGATGCTCGATGAATTTGAGTTGTTCTTCTAAAAAATGTTGTTACAAAGTAATTACCCATCCTTTTGAAGAAAATAGACTGTTTAAAATCTATTTTATGAAAAGTACTTTCCCAACATGTCAATTTTTCATGAAATAGTTGAATGGCAGAAATCTTGTCTATGATTATTATATATTTGCTTTGAAACTTCAAGTTCACTCAACAATGGGATCACAAACAAATGCAACATATATTATTTTGATACCTCTAATTCTACATTTCTGGCTAGTAGATCATATCGATTTCTGTAAGAAAATATTTTGTTTGTGAAAGCATACCTTTGAATCGATGAAGAACCTTTTCTTTATTTATCTGACAGCTATCCACGGGAAGAAGTATATTTCCATACTGAGAGTCCAGTTACCTCGGATTAACCTTCATTTCTAAGGCCTGGATATTGTTAACAATTTACATGACAATTTCAATAAATAGCTTTTCACACAGTGGTTGAGAGTTAATTAAACACTGACTCAAGAAATGACGGAAATTGTTAAAATTTTTGACACAGTGAAAGTAAGCCTGTCAATTCACGAGCACCATCTATGGTTATGCTGGCTATTTTTGAATAAGAATTTCTTTCGCAAATAATTATTATTGAATTTAGAAAACGTATTTCCTTAGGTAGTTTCTCCAGATACTATTTTGATTTTTATAAATTCTTCTTTACTTGAAAAATTAAGCCCATTTTCACAAAAATTCTTATTTGTTGAGATGTGCCAAACATATAATTTGATTCATCAATATGTCAAATGTTAGTAAAAAGAAGGATTCTACTTTTTCCTTAAGTTGTTTGATTAAATCGAATAGACGTGTCACAGTTCATAATAATTATCGTTGGACAGAATCAATTTAAGTTAATATTTATTCTTTATTTTGAACTCAGAAAATAGCTTTCCAGCAGTTTCATTCAAGTTATCTTTCACCAATTCACTATGGCCGAAAGGTTTATTTCTTCTTATCGAGCACACGTAAAACTTTGAACGAAGCTACAGCCACAGCAGAAATCCACTAAAAAGCCAAATAATACCTAAGAAAAGGGACAGGCTGACAGAACCAACATTTTAAAACAAAGCTAAGCTTGGAAAACAAATAGGGTCTGTTGTCGCTGTCAGAGACCAGACTTGCGCTTGCATATGTATTACTTTCACCTCCCTCGCTTCATTTTTTTATAACTGCGTTTTACCACCCTTTTGTGTTGTACGCCTATGTACTAATTGAGCTGATGGTTTTAGGGATTATGAAGGCTTTATTTATAGGAAGTGTACACGAATTTGCTCGAAGGGAGAGTGAAAAACCCTCTTGGAAAAATCACTCTCAGTACACCCGACCTATATTCGAACTTCGATCTCCCCGTAGACGTCTACTGCGAGAGTAGCGCGTTAGACCACGTGGCCACCAAAGCGGGTTTGGTTTTATTATTATTATTATTATTATTATTATTATTATTATTATTATTATTATTATTACTAAACACATATCCACAAAAAAGTGAACAAACTAATTTTAACAATTTATGACCGACCAAGTCTATTTTGGTCACTCTAAAGAGATATGAGTATTTGATATGTTTGCAAGTTTATAAGAACCAAATTAACCACAGCTTGTGAATGTGTGGAATGCCAGGCCTCCACCGTGGTTTGGATCCCACGTTAAACTGTAGATCCTCCATTTCATCTCACAATCACCCTACCATTACACATTAGCGTAAGTACATATAACCCTAACGGGTAATAAGACGCGGTGCTAATAATAATAATAATAGTAGTAGTAATAATAATAAAAGAACAAAAATATACTTGTAGCTTCTATGTAGTGTGTCTACGCGATCGACTGATAAGTTATGTATATCGACCAATCGTTTGCAATCGGGTGGTTGGTGGCCAACTCCTGCCCTAGACAAATAAGGTTCCGCCACTCCTGAAGTCAAGTATAACAAAGAGAAAGGGGCCCTGCTCTTTGCCCCAAGAGTCCAGTTCCGGTTTGAGGACCGTTTCAATCTCGATTGTTCCTAGGGGAGCATATTCTCGATTACCGTTTCTGATTTTCAGCCACTAAATTGAAGGTAAGGTAGAGTGAAATCCCTGCAGTTACAAAAATTACTAGTACCCTAATATTAGTTTAATATACTCATACGTCAAGTCATGTAATTGGCAGCGGTAATTTTTGATATATATTATCAATGACTATAAAATAACTAATAGTAGGCCCTATAAGAAGAGATAATTAACAATGCTGACCGTAAGAAACATGTTTGTATTTTCTAAATTTGCCATTTATCACACAATACTCATAGTAGAACAAAATCTGCATCATTCTAGTAGAGACCACATTTTAACTTCCTAGTTAAACGTTCATTCAAGCGTTGACCACACTACAAATAATGTACAAACGCGGTCCTGTCCAAACATGACCGCAGAAAACCAAATGTATGATGTTCATCATTATCGTAGCTATATTTCCTGTGCAATCAAGTTGATACGTTCATCAAAGGGAGTGAGATACCTGTTCACAGATGACAATTGGTTGTGACAGCTGATCACGTACCAGAGAGGCGAATATTTCATCATTCACTCTAAAATTTGTTCTCGGGATGGTTAACCCACCTGTCTCTATTCCGGGGGACAGGGTTTAGTACTGATAGGGTTAATTTATAAATATCGTACTGTTCATGCCTTTCTCTCAGTGAGTGTTGTTGAATCTCCTTATTAATTCACCCTAGTCATAACGATATCTTAAATTTCTTTTCGTATTATAGCCTAGAGTAGGTAGCGCACCTTTCTATTAAGATGAATATCCTGGTTTCAAATCTCATATGGATGACATTTTTTATCATTGTTTAAATTGGTGTGCCCCATTTAACAGTTATGGTTTGATGGATTGGAGAGTGGATTTTGTGTTTTTTCTAGAATAAAATTAGTTTATAATTTGTATCCTGATATAATCAGTAGGCTTAGAAGGTGTATGATGAGATGTAAAGCTCATAGATTCACTTTTTACTTTCTCTCTATCTTACAGGTAGAGAAAGTATGGTGATCGTCAAAAAAATCGAACTCGAGATTTTGATGAATTTTGACGTTTCATGACTTCCTGAATCCGAAAAAGTGGTTTTTGAATTTCTGTCTGTCTGTCTGTCTGTCTGTCTGTCTGTCTGTACCTCCAACTAGAGCCTAAACTATTTTACCGATTGAGCTGAAACTTGATATCTAGGGTTTTCATAGGGTTGCCCCGAGGGGTTTTTGGAATTGGATATCTACCCCTAAAATTAAGGGTAGTTTACTGAAGGGAAAAAAGAGAAAAAGTCGATTTTCTCAAAATCGGCTCTAACGATTTTGATTAAATTTCATTTATGAACATTAATAAATATTCCAAACAAAATGGCTACTCTCAATATTTCGGCAAAATGGCTTTAAGGGCTCCGGTCTGATGCGTAAATTAACATTTTTTATAATAGCTCCGAAACTATTTGAGATATGAAATTACTTAGCATTACAAATATGTATATATATTTATAATACAAATATTTTATTCGAAACATATTTTTATAAAATCAATAATTTTCAATCTATACGCAATTATATATATATTTTTAGCTTTTTGGACATTAAAGCTTAAGTATTGCGATCGTAAAAAAAACTAACCTGAAATGTTGATGGATTTCGACGTCTCATGACCCCCCGAACCCTAAAAAATAGTCTTTGCAATGCCGTCTGTCTGTGTGTCTATTAAAACTTAAAATTAAGGGTAGTTTACTGAAGGGCAAAAAGAGAAAAAGTCGATTTTCTCAAAATCGGCTCTAACGATTTTGATTAAATTTCATTTATGAACATTAATAAATATTCCAAACAAAATGGCTACTCTCAATATTTCGGCAAAATGGCTTTAAGGGCTCCGGTCTGATGCGTAAATTAACATTTTTTATAATAGCTCCGAAACTATTTGAGATATGAAATTACTTAGCATTACAAATATGTATATATATTTATAATACAAATATTTTATTCGAAACATATTTTTATAAAATCAATAATTTTCAATCTATACGCAATTATATATATATTTTTAGCTTTTTGGACATTAAAGCTTAAGTATTGCGATCGTAAAAAAAACTAACCTGAAATGTTGATGGATGTCGACGTCTCATGACCCCCCGAACCCTAAAAAATAGTCTTTGCAATGCCGTCTGTCTGTGTGTCTATTAAAACTTAAAATTAAGGGTAGTTTACTGAAGGGCAAAAAGAGAAAAAGTCGATTTTCTCAAAATCGGCTCTAACGATTTTGATTAAATTTCATTTATAAACATTAATAAATATTCCAAACAAAATGGCTACCCTCAATATTTCGGCAAAATGGCTTTAAGGGCTCCGGTCTGATGCGTCAATTAACATTTTTTATAATAGCTCCGAAACTATTTGAGATATGAAATTACTTAGCATTACAAATATGTATATATATTTATAATACAGATATTTTATCCGAAACATATTTTTATAAAATCAATAACTTTCAATCTATACGCAATTATATGAATTTTTTTAACTTTTTGGACATTAAAGTTTAAGTATTGCGACCGTAAAAAAAAACTAACCTGAAATGTTGATGGATGTCGACGTCTCATGACCCCCCGAACCCTAAAAAATAGTCTTTGCAATGCCGTCTGTCTGTGTGTCTATAAAAACTTAAAATTAAGGGTAGTTTACTGAAGGGCGAAAAGAGAAAAATTTGGTTTTCTCAAAATCTGCTCAAACGATTTTGATTAAAATTCGTATCTAGGCGTTGATTAAGATTATAAATAAACTGGCTATTTTCATTTTCCTATGAAAATGATTTTTAGGGTACTTTACAGAAGCGTTAATTTCCGTATCTCCACAACTATTTGAGAAACTAAACAACTTATCATTGCAAAATTGTAGGACTATTAGAAATAAAAAACTTTTATTTGACATATATTTTTATAAAAGCAACAGTTTCTGAGATATTTGCAAATATATTAATACAATTTTGTGAGCTTTAGTTGTAAACATATACTACTTAAGTCTTAACGCAATAATTCTCCAATGCCATAGAGTAATTAAATATAAGTATCTAAAAAAGTATGTTATTTTTCCTTAAAGCTCTTAGGAGAAATGTTTGCATAGCAATGATCTATCTCCATTTTAGACTCAATAGTCAATATTTACATTTTTTATTGGTCAAAATGTATAAATGAATAATTAAATATCAATGCGATGACTTGAAGATCTGCAACACCTTATAAAATGTTAAAATTTTAACCAGAAATCGAAATTTTAATACGAAGTGTTGACCCTTGTGGAAGACATTAAACTGTTTGAAATGCTCTTAGGTGGACAAAGATGCGCCTCTTTTCTCATTGATTCTATATCATTGTATATTATTTTATGCGTGTTCTTATGTGGAGTGGTGATGATACAATGTACATTATTCCGTTCAGAAATCTTACGAGTTTATAGAAAGAGAGAGAAAGTCTGTGCGGTATGCCGTACCATTTATTTCAGTGACGTAGTAGTCAGGGTTTGAATCCTGGCTGAAAGTACTAGTGGTGTTTTTTTATAAATGGTTTCCTAATATATCTCCACGCAAATCCGGACACATTTCCTCTGAATTGATCCTTCCTCATCCTTGTGGTAATACTGATAAACCAAAAGAGTAGAAAACACTGTTATAAAAACAATTTAGCATAGCGTTAAAAAAACTTAACCCCAGCACCAGGATTTCCACGATTAATAAACAACTTTTATGCCAGTTTAAATTAAATAATTAAGGTAATTGAATTTTATATATATCCAGAATTTCTAGGTATTCAGCAATGGGAAATGGCAAAATTGAATCAAGATACCCTAGACTTTTAGCTGATTTCCCTGTTCACTAAGGCACGAGAATGGTATAAATGATCGTGACTTCAATAAAATTACATATTGTTATTGTTAAGAAATACTTGCTAATGTTAACATGAGTTTATTAGAAATAATACTTACCCATACCAGGGCCGTTAGTGTTGAAACCTTCGAGTAGCGAGTTGACTCGCTCGTATTCTCGCAAATATCTAGTTTTGAAACTTCTGAGCTGCTATACTTCTGATGTCACACTAACGACTTGCAAGGGGATTCAACTCCATTTTTGCATCGTGTGAGACAGGGATTACCCATCGAGCACAACAACATTAAATAAAATGGATGTTCCTATCCCTCTTCAGTTAAAGCTTTCCGAAAATGATTTTGTAGAAATAAACGGATTATTGAACAAAATATGAAAACAAAACAAAATAGCATAGCTTTGGATATACCATACAGTCCTTCAGTAACACGATCCCGTTGCGTCTTTTTCTTAATTCCCTGTATTATTTCAAAAAGTATCTTTCCCAGAGGAATACGCAAACTAATTATATTATTGGAATAATAGATTATTTGTAAGCATAGGTCTATCCACCATATATAAGCATTTTTACTATAAATGTTGTGTGATGGTAAAAAATGAGATGATATCCATAAACATATAATAACATTCTAAATCTGTTTATACACTCATTTTTTTGTGTTTGTTGGTTGCCAGTAAACTCATAAAGTACTCATCGGATCAAGATAGGATTGTTTTCTGTTGTAGTTCTTATCTTTCAGAAAAACACGATAAGCTATATACCATCACACTTTCTCATAAGCAAGCGAAGTAGTGTCGAAAAAACTGACTGTTAGTGTTGTTACATTTGAGTATTAAATGTGTAACAATTCAAATATATTAGCTTTTAATGTATTTAACTTCTTTGCAAGTCTTCTTAGCAACTTTCCTTGGAAATATCAACAAACCAATCATAAATATTCTTAGTAAAGAGTGTTTTGGGATATGCTAGCACAGCACAGTTGATAGTTAAAATACGACTTTTAATTATATATAGGTAGTAAATAAATTCGACTCGTAAATTATGCATTTGTATTTAACTGTTCATTGCAATAGTTCTTCCATGTGAGGCAGGATGCACACCGGGACTATCATAAGGTCGTAAGCTATAAGCTATAATTTTCTTACCCGCCTCGGTGGCGTAGTTGGCTAACGCGCTTGTTGTGTTGAGCTCGACCGCCGAGGACGGGGAGATCGAAGTTCGGATCTTGGTCGGGTGAACTGGGGGTGGTTTTTCCTAAATGGTTTTCCACTCTACCTCCACGCAAATGCGGGTTCACTTCCTCTAAAATTCAACCCTCCCAATTCCTAATCCATTAGCGTAATTAGTACTTAAGCGTATAACCCGAACGGGTAGTAAGACGTGGTGCTAATTATTATTATTATTATTATTATTATTATTTTCTTATTTAAGATAGGTATCTATCGCGCGTTCAAACTGTATGGAAGTGACAAAACAGGTACACACCGGTGTACGATGGCGACATCCATCGTAAGATATGTGTATTAAAGCGACACGCTCTGCTAGTCTATTCGCTCAGTATCATACAATATTTCTAGGTGATGACATGTCTAGGTCATGCTAGGTTGAAGACACATTCTCAATTTCTTTAATTAAGGGAAGGAGTCACGAGCTGAAATAAGAATTGGAAGCTCCCATGACTCACTCTATAAAACTCTTTAAATTTTCCCTCGTGTTCCGATAGTTCTCTTGAAACTACTGCAGAACTGCTTCGCACATTAATTAAACCAAACGGATACACCCAATACTTCCTTCTCTTCCTTTTCCTGTTCTTTAAATACTAATACATTACAGGAACGTCATATTAGCTCGAAAAACTCATGATTACAACTGATAAACTGACTCTAAAATATTTCTCCAGCCTAAAGATCCTTTCACTTTGGTTTGCAGCATTATCTTAAGACAAAAGTCGCGCCACGCAATGATTGCACAATATAGATCGTATCGTCCTAGTGTGCATCCCGCCTTAAGAGAGCCACTTTTAGTGTGCTTGCATTTGTGTCTTAAATTTAGGTATGTTTTCATTCATTTTATGCTGTTGCTAGTGAATTAGTTTGTTTAGTTTGTTTCTTGTTACAAAACTGTAGTGACAAGTGCTAACTGCAAACAAGCAGATAGGAGAGGGGGGGAGTTGCCCTCACAGTTATAACGGGACAATACTCCCTCCCATAGTGTTCGTTAAGACAGAAGGGTTGGTGGCACATTCCAGCAGACAAGTAGTATGAGCTCTGGCCTTGGAGCGGTGACTAGGCTGGTACTGTATGTCTTGTACGGGAATTCGTTTGAAGACTGGCTCTTTACTTTCGAGCTCCTGGCCGCAGCTAACGTGTGGAAGGAGGAGTCGCGTCCTCTGTTTTTGGGAATATTCCTTACTGGGTCAGCGCAAAGCGTCTACCGCTCTCTCAAAGATAGAGACAGACAAGATTTTGATCAAATGTGTTCAGAGTTTAAGAGTGTTTTTAAAAACCATTACTGCCAGATTTAAAGAAAGCGGCGTTCGTTTCACGTTACCGCAAGACAAATGAGCGTTTCGCAACACTCGCAATTGACCGCAGCACTTAGCAATAGAAGCTTAACCGCAGTTTAATCCAGAATCTCGGGATGAACTAGTCCGTGACCGGCTTATTCAGTGCATAGAAGACAGTGACATTCGCGTAGCATTGCGCCGGGATCCCGCCAAAACTGTGATATACCTTGTAAGTCGCAGTGAAATGCTGTCAGCAGTGTCAGAAATTGAGTGTGCTGTGTCAGTTGAACGTGTAGTTACCGCCACTATTCATGTAGCAGAGACAAATATAACACATATTTTATTGCAGCAGTTGATTCAAGAAGCAGTGGTGGGAGCACTTCCTAGGGTTTTAGATGATAGAAGACATCATGCTACCTCTCTAGTAAGTCACTAAGAACAGCTTGTGGAAACTGTCACCGTGCCTGCCAGAAGTGAACTGTTTTTGCCACACGGCGGAATAGTGGCTTCAGAATTTGAAGAGTTTAAGGGTTGCTTGGAGCCCAATCTGCAAGTAGCAGCAAAATACGACATTTTCTCTGCCTGTATTTTAGAATAGGGTACCTTTCCGACTTCTAAATACATTACCAGACCCTATTGTGTTGTATAAGGGGAAACTTCCACCCCCTAACTTATAAAGAAAAATCTTCTCCCGTGTACTTCTCTCTCGCTTAACAAACCAAACATCGTCAAGGAGCTGTATTGTTCGACCTTACCCCAGCTAAGTATTCTGAGATTACGCGTGTAGAGACAATAGCGCTATTAAATGCGTTTGTGGATATTGTGGCACAAGATGATTCTGAATGTGGTCGTACAAACATAACATATCTTCAAATTGAAATGGGCGAGACTAGAACAGCAAAGCAACATCCGCGTCTCGTTGCGTATAAATACCGGGAATATATTCGGAAGGACATCAGTGACATGGAGAAACAAGGTAAGGTGAGTCCCTCTACCTCACCATGGACATCACATATATACCTTACAGGAAAGAAAGATGGTGGCGTTCGTTTCTGTTGTGACTACCAAAAACTTAATGAACTGTCTGTGAAATCAGCCTATCCATAGCCACGTCTGGATGACATACTTGAGGGTTTGTCAGGAGCAACATTGTTCTCATCTCTATGACAGCCTCCTATCATCAAGTAGAGATAGCACCAGAAGATCTTCCCAAAACATTATTTGTTACAGCAGATGGCCTCTACAAATTTAAATTAATGAGCTACCTTCCAACGCCTCATGGATTTGGTATTAACAGGTATTAAGTGGAAAACCTGCATGGCGTACATAGATGATGTGGCAATATGGAGTCGGGATGAGAAAACCCACGTGGAACGTTTGCGTCATGTTTTTACACGAATACGCGGTGCTGGCCTCAAAATCAAGCCTCGGAAATGTCAAATTATGAGGGACCAGATTACTTTCCTGGGGCACAGAATATCAGCGCAAGGGATCGCTACATCAGAAGATAAAGTAAATAAGGTTCGATCTTGGCCCATTCCCATAACTGCGAAAGAAGTAAACTCTTTCCTGCAAACAGCCGAATACTATCGCCGCTATATCCGCAATTTTGTTATGATTGCTGCACCTCTGCAGCGACTCACTCACAAAGGAGTACCATTTGTGTTCGATACAACTTGCAAAACAGCCTTTGAGGAGCTAAAAAGAAGATTAGTGACTACACCCATTTTAGGTTTTCCCCGTCTGGAGTGTGAATGGCTGGTGGATTGCGATGCAAGCGCTGTTGGAATCGGGGCAGTACTTAGTCAGGTTCAAAATGGTGAAGAGAAAGTCATTTCTTATTGGAGCCGCCCTCTTACTAAGACAGAGAGGCAGTATTGTGCGACACGTAGAGAATTATTAGCCCTGGTTGACTGTCTCCACGTCTTTCTTTGCTACCTTGAAGGAAGTGAGGTAGTGCGTGTGCGCACAGATCATAGAGCATTAGTCTAGCTCCACAATTTCAAAGAGCCTAAAGGGCAAGTAGCTCGGTGACTGGAACGTCTATCGCGATTCAACTATAAGGCAGAACATCGCCCAGGTGTGAAACATAGTAACGCTGACGGACTTTCAAGAGTGCCTTGTCGCCAGTGTCAACGTGTGTATGAAAATTCCAATGTGATGCCAGTTACAAGCTCCCTCAGCCCAGAAGCACAGTCGTGGAAACCCTGCAGTCAACTACAGGGTGGGGGCGCTCAAAAAATCACAACCCCCAGTTATTTCCAAGATGCAATAGTCACACTCATAGTTTTAGCCGCACCTGTGGGGAAGCCTGCTGTGTAACCTGATGAGCCCGTCACCGGTTGCTCAGAATAAAGGTGAAGGTAGAAGGCTGGTGACGACAGATGACACTTCTTTGAAATCTCAAGCAACTGGCATCAATCCCACGAGTGAACCCTGGCAGCTGGTGGAAATTCCACAGGCTCCTCACAATAATGCAGTGGTCGTCAACACAGATGAAGAAGCACGTTGATACCCATCCAGGGACAGAGCACATATAATTCAATTTAAAGCTGGCTTTAGCTTAATGAAGAAAAGTGTAAATAAACATCTTTAATCTGTAAAATAGTTTTGTTTTGTAGATATGTATATACTGTATGTTGGTGTCTATAAGCTATTGTGTTTTAATATTAAACTGCGAGTTTTGACTAAGGGATGGAATAGTGTAGTGACAAGTGCTGACTGCTAACAAGCAGGTAGGGGGAGCGGTGCCCCTAAAAGTTATAACGGGACGTTACTCCCTCCCCTATTGTTCATAAAGACAGAAGGGTTGGTGGCACATTCCAGCAGCAAATTAGTGTGAGCTCTGGCCTTGAAGTGGTGACTAGGCTGGTACTGTAGGTCTTGTACGTGAATGCTGAATAAAGTTATATTACAAAACCAACACCACGATATTACTTGGTATGGTAGGGTGCTTAATGTAGAGTACTTCTTTAAATATATACATACAATAAAACTCTAAGATTTAGCTACGAATTCAAATGTTTGTGGAGTTTTCCATTTTTCTCTGTAGTATATATGATAAGAATACCAAAAAAAACATTTTTATCAAGTTTTTCTGTCTGTCTGTTTGTTGACGGTAAACTAAAACAGTAGGCTACTCATTGGATGGAGACGGGACTTCTTATGTTTAAGAATACGGGGTAAGCTATATATCACCACACTATCATCAGCAAGTGAAGGAGTGACGAAAAAACTATACGTAAGCAGTGAAAATTCGTCGCTGCTGGTATTATGGGTACATAAGATAGCAAGTGCTATGAGAAGGGGTGTGGAGGAGGAGGGGATGGGTGTGTGTCCATGTTTATTCGTGTATCTCAGTAAGCACACTACTCCCGAAAATGTTAATAATTTTCTAGCATTGAAGTGGTCGAATGTGTTGATGTATTGTTTAACGTGAGCTAAGCTGCGGGAAAATGCCAGTTAATACTATAATAGGATTGACAAGTATTTTTTTATTCAGATAAAATTTAAAATTGTCCAAAAATATATTCAGAGATCACTGACTCTGAAGCCGAACAAGTAATCATTTAATTTACAGTAACTTAGGTATGAATAACATTAAGTTAATACTTTTATAATTTCTAAAATTTTTGACTCAATCAACTTGATCTCAAGCAAAATTAATAGAAAATATTTTTGTTGTTTATTTATTACAAATTTTGTACAATGACGTGTTTCAATCAAGTTGTCTAATATCTTTGAAACGTAGTTGATTTTTCATAGTTGTGATATTGAAAAATCAGTCGTTAGCGAGAAACCGGTATAAATCAGAGTACAACAGAAACGTTTCAAAACTAGCACTGTTCTGTGACCTGCTAGAACATGACTTGTGACTTTGTTTCTCCTCGTCATAACCCATTAGTAGTGGCGCAGGAACGGGGAGGGGGGGTACGGGGGTAAATTTTATCCCCCCTAAAAATTGAGGGGGTAAAAAGTATCATTTTTACCCTTCCAAAATAATATGATAAAACTTTTAGATAATGTAAAGATCTTGTTGAGGCAAGATACGAAGTTCACACTGAGGTAACATGATAATAATACCAGCTACATCACCTACTGCAGAAAGAATTTTTTCAATACTTATACGAAAAAAAACTATCTTCACTGCAGGATTAGGCAACGTAGACTAAATCACCTTTGCTGAATGCGTACCCTGAGAGGCTCAACAAATTTGAAAATTGCAAAACTAATAAGTGGTCTTATAACTTAGTAAGGAATATAGGTCAAATATGTATGGACACCTACTTTAATTTTCGGTGTTTCATAATTTTTAGCTAAGCCCCATCAGTTATAATTTTTCTTCATTTGATTTGGGTGTATTAATTCTAATGTTTGGCACGACTAAAATAAATGATAAAAATGCACAATGGGACCATTAAATACAAGTATCCCTCGTCATACGCGATCTCACTTTCCGCGTTTTCGCGATAACGGATTAATAAATAGTAAAAATAATGCGTTGTCGGCTGTAATTTCGCAGTCGCCCTGTGCGGTGGTGACGTGAGCTTGTGCGCGCACAATCCAGTGAGGACAAAGATCTTTACTGTACAGTTTTGTGCTAGGGGGGTGGTATTGACAACATTGGATATGCATGGGCAGAAGTTAAACAGTTCTGTATGAAGGGAGTTTGGAAAAATATTTGGCCTGAAGTTTCTGATTCTCATGATTGTGATCCTGAACACGAGCTTTCCAATTCAAGACATGACATAGCAAGAGGTTGGATTTGAAGACGCAACCAGGCAAATGTGGATGAATTGCTCCACTCCCACTCAATATAACTCATCAATGAAGATCTTCTAGAATTGGAGAACGGCATATAGGATGAAGAGGAAGAGCACTATGTTGTTGAGCTTATCATAAAACTTCAACAAAACAAATTGATGAATTATGTTAACACATTGACAGTCCAATTAGAATCATTGAGGAGAATGATCCTAACATGGATAGAAGTACCAAAGTTGCCAAGGAGATTGAGTTATTTGGCTTGCTACAAAACACTCTTTAGAGAGAGTAAGAATGCTGCCCATCAGCTGAGTCTTGACCATTTCATCAAATAAAGTTGAAAATATTCAGTCTAACGACTCAGGGCACTTCACGACATCAAGAGCTGTCAGGCAAGAGCCTTCAAGAGAGAAGGAGCTTACCGTTCCAGGGCCCTCAAGAGAGAAATAGCCTGCCAGAGCCTACCATCCAAGGGCCGTCAATAGAGCAAGAGCCCACGTCCAAGGGCCGTCAAGAGAGCAAGAGCTTAGCGTTCCAGGGCCCTCAAGAGAGCAAGAGCCTTCCAGAACCTACCATCCAAGGGCCGTCAAGAGATCAATAGCCTAGCGTTCCAGGGTCCTCAAGAGAGCAAGAGCTTACCGTCCTAGGGACTTCAAGAGAGCAAGAGCTTACCATCCCAGAGCCTTCCAGAGAACAAGAGCTTACTATCCCAGGACCTTCAATAGACCAAGAGCCAACCGTCTAAGGGCCATCAAGAGAGCAAGAGCTTAGCCTCCCAGAGCCCTCAATAGAGCAAGAGCTTACCGTCCTAGGGCCTTCAAGAGAGCAAGAGCTTACAGTCCCAGGGCCTTCAAGAGAGCAAGAGCTTACAGTCCCAGGGCCTTCAAGAGAGCAAGAGCTTCCCGTCCATGAGCCGTCAAGAAAGCAAGAGCCTACCGTCAAGAACAAGTTAGTGATAATCTAAGTTTGACAAATCCAGTTATTTTATCATGCGATTGAAGATGAACGTTAAGTGTACCTGTAGCATTGTATGAATTAGATGAATTAATTAAAAATTGTGTTTGTTTACAAATTTCAGGGGATTGAAAATTGACAATAGGTGTAGGCTATCTATAGTATTGTACAAGTTAGATAAATTAATAAAAATGGCATTCATTTACAAATTTTAGGTTTTTATTTACTTTTTTCCTTTGGAGTAATCTCTATCTCACTCATGTTAAAATCAATTCACTTGCGTTTTCGTGTTACGCGATTGTTTATCAGAACCAATCCCTCGCGTAGTGCGAGGGACAGTTGTATTACATTTCCCTGGTCTTTTTTCAATCTCAAAAATGTTATTCCCTATAAAAGCACATGATTATTTTTATCCCCCTAAATAAAAACGTTCCTGCGCCACTGCCCATTAGCATAATTGATATACACACTATACATGTATCTCATGGCCATCCAGTAATACCTCATTTTCATTGAAAAATTGAATTAGTATTTTTATATTATTTATTATTTTATTATGTCCCCTTATTTTGGCGTGTACAATAAGTAAAGCTACAATTTAATATTTCTCTTTTTGTCAAAATTGCTTAAATATTAAGAAAGTCAATACCACTTAATAATAAGTCTTTAAAATAATAAAGTAAGTACATTTAGGTAAATTAGTTAAAATATAAATTTTGTTAGATAATATATTTTTAAAAACCTGGATTCATTATCCAAACACAAAGCTTATAATATAACTTGAACTATATCTAGCAATTAACGCATACACTTAGTTTTATTCACAGGATATTAAATTAGTGACTCAAACTTTAAAGCAAGTTATTTATTTAGGCTCTACCTGAGAATCAAACAGGATACCTTACGGCATTAGTTCTCAATCAGGGTTCCGCGAACAGGTGTCAGAGGCTACGTGAGGCGATTATGTGTAATGGTGGTAAAAACAATTTTAATACTTCTAAATTGTTATAATGAAAATTCATAAATATCCATCTTATTAACAGTGTATCCAGTTTAATAATTAAAAGAAAATTAACTGACTTATTAACATCTTAAAAAAATTATATATTAAAAAGTGGATAAATGACAGTAGGCCTACATTTTGAAGTTATATTATTTTAGTTTTCTTCATGCAAAATATATAACATATTTTTTTTAGCACCGCGTCTTACGAATCGTTTGGGTTGTACGCCTATGTACTAATTATACTAATGTGTTAGGGATTAGAAAGGTTCAATTTAGAGGAATTGAGCCCACATTTGCCTGGAGGGAGACTGGAAAACCATTTAGCAAAGTAACTCAGTTCACCCGACTGGGAAATAACCCTATCTCCCCATCTTCGGAGTTCTAGTCTAGCACGAGAGTAACGCGTTAAATCATAAATTAAAATAAATAAATAGGAATTAAATTATTTTTGCTTACTTGTTAATTTAGTTAAAGGCCACACGCACTGGTAGTGTATTTGTAGAGGGAAAGGATATGAGACATGAACATACAGGTAGTATATTTGTAGAGGAAAGGATATGAGACATGAACATACAAGTAGTATATTTGTAGAGGAAAGGAGATGAGACATGAACATACAGGTAGTATATTTGTAGAGCAAAGGAGATGAGACATGAACATACAAGTAGTATATTTGTAGAGGAAAGGAGATGAGACATGAACATATAGGTAGTATATTTGTAGAGGAAAGGAGATGAGACATGAACATACAGGTAGTATATTTGTAGAGGAAAGGAGATAAGACATGAACATACAAGTAGTATATTTGTAGAGGAAAGGATATGAGACATGAACATACAGGTAGTATATTTGTAGAGGAAAGGAGATGAGACATGAACATACAGGAGTTCCTCAGTAGGTTTCATAGCTTAGAGGGTTGCGTGTGATAGAACAGTTTGAGAGTCACTGCTGTAGACTTTAGAGGACTAGCTTACTTCTTAAACAACTACTACAGAAAAACAAGAACTATTGTTTTTACATTTTTCATACTTATTTAAATATGCCCTATATTAATAATGCAAGTCATGTAAGACTAAAAGCTTTCAAACTTTCATTTTCACAAGTGGTATTTTTGAATCTTAATGAATTTATGTCTCTCTTTTATTTGTGTGGGACATTTAGAAAGTTCTTACAATCATTCTGAGGTTGTTCATGAATATAAAAGTCGTGTCAAGGAGAGCTATGAAATATTCATCAGAACTCCTTGTGTATAAGAGACAGAATGAGAATTATTAATCACCATAAGAGAGAGAGAGAGAGAGAATATATCACATCTTAGTGAGATCAAGTATAGGGTACTCCAAATTTAAAAAATAAAAGTTTCCACACAAAGCTACATTGAGCATCATATATAATATATATAGTTATACATTCAAGTGAGTATGTATAATTATATATTCATACGAATATATATAATTATTTATTTATATGAACATGTATATTCATAGTACGTATAAATTTATATTCATACGAGTATATATAAATATAATTATATGATGCTCACTGTGGCTTTGTGTGGGCACTTTTTTTTAAATTTGGAGTACCCTATACTTGATCTCACTAAGATGTGATATATTCTCTCTCTCTTATGGTGATTAATGATTCTCATTCTGTCTCTTATATACAAGGAGTTCTGATAAGTATTTCATATACATATATTTATATATATGCCTACATATATACAATATATACAAAAGTAAAAGTTGTTTAAAATTAATAGTGAAAATAAATTCACTAAATAGGTTTCAAATGTATTGTTGACACTTAAATTTAAAGTTGCTCAAAGCATTATTGAACATATCACGATGGCATGTTTATAATTGTTGTGGTCAGTATTGAAATGATGTAGCCTAGAATTATTATTATTATTTTTATTGTAAAGGAAATAGAAATTATTATTATTACATAAGTTAAAGTTGTCATAAATATACCTTTGAATCCTAAGCTCACAACTTTTTGAATTGTGTGATGACGCCCATACTATGATATTTTATTAAAGGCCTACGCACCTTGTTTTTAAATCTAAAGCAAAATAAATAAACTTATTCCCCTATTCAAAACCTGTGGTAAAGTCAGAAAAAGTTATTTACAAATTTGTGGTAAAGTCAGAAAAAGTTATTTACAAATTATTTCAATTCACATGGATTCAATAAACAGTGAATGACAGGGTTTCACACTTTCTGTTACAACTTTGAGGTTTCTTCATTTTTGTGTGTCGAATATAACTTTTGTTTTCTAAGCAATAATTAATTTACATTAGATATAATGAGGGTACATTTTGTTTTACTTTATTTAAATCAATCCCATGAATACCCTAATCACTTCAGGCTCTGTCATACTTCATTATACACAAACACATATAATTCTGTCACCCTTGACTTTCATTCATCACTATAATCAAACACAGGTAGTTCTGTCACCTCTGACTCTAAGAAACTCCAATTTACACTAATAAAGGTAGTTCTATCACTCCTGAGTGTCATACCTCAAAATACATAAACATACGATAGGTATTTAAGCTCTGGATCTGTCATACTACAGTATACACAAACACAAGTAGTTATCTGACCCCTAGCTCTGTCATATTTCAAAATGCAAAAATAGAAGTAATTTGGTAATCTCTGGTTCTCTCATACATCAAGATACACAAACAAAAGTAGTTATGTAATTCCTACTCCAATATAAACAAAAAAAGTATTGCTTTCACTCCTGACTCTGGAATACTTCAATATACACAAACAATTGTGGTTATGTCACCCATAGTTCTGTCATACTACAGTATACATAAACACAAATAGTTATGTCACCTCTACCCTAATGGTCATATTTACATCCACACAATAAGAGCAATGACGAGACTGACACCACTGTTTGTCCACGGGTGTGTATTTAAAAACAACAATATATCTACTTTAAATGTATTTATAAGAAATTTAATCTGTACTTCAGCTGTTGAAGTTGGCAAATAGGTTCGACGTCAACAGTAGTAAGAATATGAAAGAACTTTCCGTCATACATTGGACTTGATTTGAATTATTTTTAACCCCTAACTCCCCCTCCCATCATTGTGTTAGTATATTTTTTTCAAATACTCAGTTTGTGAGATGAGAATGAGGAATATCTTAGCTCGAAGACGTGGTAACCGTTCAAGCGCGTGCAGTATTTATCATTAGTCCTCCCATAACCCTCGTGATGTGACTGTCGTTAATCACAAGCGCCCAGCGCCCTCTTGACTCGACGCTGACATGTCGCCACAACCAAGGAATGATGCATTGACGCTGGCAGGTCTGTCACCCGTCTATTATACCACTTTTATTAGCCAGGCCATATTCGCGGCGTCTGTGTCAATACCTTACAGCGACGGCGCCAACTGAGGTCAGGGAAGATGGACGACCACGGGGCCGAGTCAAATCTACCTTCGACCTTTAGTGAAATGTTTCTCTAGACCAAATAACTTAAGATCCCCTTCTCACACCATGGATAAAGCTTGATTCACACTTTCTCGGAAAATACAGAGCAGAATCTGCTTGAGTGTCATAACAATTCACACGATAGCAGAATTTGTTTTTTGCATCACTTCTTACTACTCGTCCGGATTATAGGAATATATACTCATTATACTATTTTGTTTGGGATGAGGAAGGTTTAATTTATAGTAAATGTAGCCGCGTTTGCGTGGAGGTAGAGTGGAAACTCATTTAGAAAATAAATCTCAGTACACCCGACCATGATTCATATCCTGATCCCGGAAGTATAGTCTATTGCAAGAGTGACGCCTTAAACCATATGGTCACACTGAGGTTGGGAAATGTGTGTTCAGCCATTGCAAACTAGAGAACAAATAAAACATACTAGTCATAGCTGATTACCGGTAATGTCATCTTTATTTTCTGATGAATAAACATATAGTCCTTAAGATTATACCACTTTGGATGTTTTCTAATTATTGTGTTGTATCGTAAGACAAAAATCTAAACAGAGCAAGAACGACACACATGTGTCCTATTCAACGCATTATTTCAAATAATTTCACAACAGTAGAGGCGGCTGTCTGCTAGTCTGTCATTTTCTAGGTGCACGTGCACTTATTTAGTGGCTGGTTTTGAATTTGTAGTTGTTCTTCCAAAATGATGTTGTCAAAGTGAAAAGGGAAAGCTGAAGTGAAAGAAAAGTGAAGAAGAGCTTATAATGATGGAACATAAATTACGTAATTAAATTCAAATGGGACGTAATTTGACAAAACTGTAGGAAAGTCCCCTCAATACTTCTTCTTCGCCCCCCTCTAGCAACACTTGCTACTAGATGGTGTCTCATCTTAGTTTAGGATTTGAGTTGTATAAAAGTACAGTATTTAAATTTAACGAGATTAAAATACTTGAATATGGTGCGGCTCCACCTGGAACTGATCATCTGGCGAAGAAGCGAAGATGTTGTCCATGTGAATCTACCTGGGCTTGTTCACGTCACACGCAAATATATTAAATAAATCTCACTCATTGTAGCTGACGATTTTCACACGTCCATCACAAACGCTGCCTTAAAATATAAGTGATCAATGACCCTGGGCACGGAACAACTTTTGTATTACCTAGTGGTTAGAGCAATGAAGTACTAAGCCAAAGGTACTGGGTTCGATTCCAGTGTCCAGGTGTCATTTTTCAATTTAAAGAGTATAAAATTAGTAATATTGTGTTAATCAAGGCTACATTGTCAGCCCAATCACTTTGAAAACTGGGCTCAAAGTCCCGCGCTAATACACACTTTAGCATTTATATCACTCTAACGAAAATAAATTAAATTAAAGTAAAGCCGGTAGACAGAAAATATGTTAATCATATAAAATAATAATAAAATGAGCTATAGAAAGATTAACATACATAAGTTTATACTAAACAATCATATGTGAAACTCCAAGTAATCCATCAGCCAACCCCTCTCCCCTTTCAAATATAAATCATGGTACACATTGTTCACTCTTGTGAGACTCGTATATATTATATTTGTACACCACATCCTACAGCCGTACGGGCTGTAAGCTTTTTAATTAAGCTACTAAGGAAGGAAAGATGAAACTGATCATGGTATAATTCAAATAAAATGTATTTTTGAAAAGATAAAGGGGATCAACATTTAATAAGAACCTCCCCTCAGTACACACCGAAGATATTAGATACCTGACCAGTGACCACTCTATCACCGGACAACCAACAATAGATGAGTCTGACTGTAAGTCGCCGTGAGTGGCTAGTTCTTCATTATGATATATGAGTTTAAGGGGCATAAGCCTAATATTAATAAATAAACACAAAGTTTGAAATATCCGCGATTCTTGGTTAGCGGTACTCACATGACAGAAGGTGTTGTAAACAGCTAGTGGCAGCCGCCAGTCACCCAACAATCGTGGTTGTTTCATTATCTAGCTTGTCTCTCTTCTTACTCACATGACAGAAGGTGTTGTAAACAGCTAGTGGCAGCCGCTAGTCACCCAACAATCGTGGTTGTTCCATTATCTAGCTTGTCTCTCTTCCTACTCACATGACAGAAGGTGTTGTAAACAGCTAGTGGCAGCCGCCAGTCACCCAACAATCGTGGTTGTTCAATTATCTAGCTTGTCTCTCTTCTTACCCCCACTTTATTACCAAATATTTTAGTAGGTATCTGATATTACAGTATTAGTGTATTATATCATTGGTATATTAAAATAAAATGTATATTTATATGTGTTAATTAATTAAGAACCAACTGCTTCAGTGGGTACATGGTCTAAGGCGTCACTCTCACAGTAGACTATACTGCCGACAATGGAAAGAATGATGTTCAAATCTTAATCGGTTGTACTGAACACAATTTAAAAATTGTTTTTACTCTCCATCCACGCAAATCCAGGTACACTTCCTCTAAATATAACCTTCCTCATCCCTAAAACCGTTAGCTTAATAGAACATTATAATGATATGGGGCTACATGTGAAATTGCCCTATGATTGAGCCCCAATTATAGTGATATCGGCGACCTGGCGGTCTAGGGGTAAGGTTTCGCACTTCTGTGTTGGGGATCCGGCGTTAAATCCTCGGTACCGGCAAAGATTTATCTGATTGCCAAACCCTTCCTTCACCTCTGACAAGACGTGTATTAATCACAACTTTTTAATGTTTGGAATGCCAGGCCTCCACCGTGGCTCGGATTCCACGTTAAGCTATAGGTCCTCAATTTCATCTCACAATCACACTATCATCACACATTAGCGTAAGTGCGTAAAACCAGAACGCGTAGTAAGACGCGGTGATAATAATAATAATAATAATAATAATAATAATAATAATATAATAATAATAATATAATAATAATAACAATAATAATATAGTGATATTGCCCCACGTTGGGCGCCAATTATAACGATAATGGTCTACATGTGATATTGCCCTACGATTAAGCACCAATTATAGTGATATCGCTCCACGATTGGGCATAAATTAAAATGATATAGGATTGTAAATGATGATGTCGTGGATGTGGACCCACGTATGCCTTACGGTGAGCAGTAAGTATAACGATACCGGGTTTTATGATGATAATGACGTGTGCATGCATTACTGCACATTTGTACACGGATATGTGATATGATTATTATGTAATTCTTATTCTTATGAAATGAGTATGACTTTTAATGTTGCACATGGTTTATTTATATGATTACTCTTTCGGTACTGTAGATTTGATATTAAAGTGATACAGTTTTTGTGTGATAATACTATTAGTCTGTGTCAAGATAGCTATTTTTTGTATTATGAGTACGGTGTACTGTTTTTCTGTGCAGATTTATGTTACTTTCTGGATTCATACTCACAAGCTG
This sequence comes from Timema bartmani, assembly GCA_902151455.1. NCBI lineage: Eukaryota > Metazoa > Arthropoda > Insecta > Phasmatodea > Timematidae > Timema > Timema bartmani. Next base: position 99,656 of record CABFWB010001907.1, on the reverse strand, counting down.
CTTATATATGACCTACCCCTTACCTCTTGGACCCCTTGTCGCCAATGTTAAAACTAACTAATTGAAAATCTCCTTGCAACCTGATGTTGTGAAGGCTGGCTTCCTATTGGATAGGGGGAGCAAGCATTTCACATGATATTCAAATATAACGGAGTTGGTCTTATAAAGAAAAAATATTTTAAAACGTAGTGTATGAAATTACTTCTGAAAATGCGTGATTCTCCATGGATGAAGTATTAAAAGGCAACTTTACATACAGTTCTTTAAAGAAAAATAAACTTCATCCATGACTTTTTGAATTCATGAGAGGGGTCCAAAACAGTATAATTCCAACCTAAACGTATAACCTGAAAGAGTAAATAGGCCTAAGATGCAGTTCTAAGAAAATAAATAATTAAGAACTTTTATAAGCGATAGTTTAATCTAATATTGTTGAGTCTCATCTACCGAGTCCAATAACTCCGTATCTGTATAGTCCTTAGCTTCTTAATGATCCTCAGAAATCTTACTTGCGTGTTCACAGTTCGTGTCTGTAAGCAAATGACCCTGACAACCAATGGGAAAGTAAGAAATTTGGTTCAGTAGCTCTTCGAAAGAACATCGTCTACACTCTACAGGAAGAACCAATCAGGCGATCTTAGATAATCATTACTGTTTAATGCAGAAGAAACTAAAACACAAAGTCTTTGATCAAACGTCCAGGATATACTTGAAATGTAGGTTAAGTTCAGCCTCCCTAAATCTATTTAACTTTTAATTGGTCTCTGTAATTGCTTTAGCACAAAAGTTCAAAATAAGTGTAATACGTGCAAGTATTCTGGGTGTTAACAAGGCAAATATTTGTACTTTTAATATTATGTTCGTGCGTTATACAATATCCTAATACGTTTACGACCTAGTTATATTTTGTAAATATTTCCATACCAACTGATCTTTCGATGCTTTGTTTCCGTTTAAATGGCCGCGTACAGTAGTAGCCAAAAACATAGGGCCACCAGTGAAATTAGAAAGATATTGAACTTGAATCCCATAAACACCATTGATAATTGACATATTGAAGTAATATTTAAACAACACAGTGATACATCAATCCTGAACGTACACCATTACTTTTGGGCCTTCAAAGGTTTGTTCTTCTTTTTTAAGAAATCATACACAAAACAATACAACAGAATTAAATAATAGGTGTTTTTGTTACTAATGGAAGGACATTTTTAGAGCAAGTTATTGTATATGAAATATAGTAGCTGTTCACGCACGCACAACTCTAGCTGCCATCATATTCCATAAGTTTTCAATAAGATATTTAATAACAATAAGACTGGATTTTCCGTTCCTCAAACCACGCCATTGCTTGTTGTGATTTATGGCAGGGAGCGTTAGCTTGTTGACACACAAAATGAGTTCCATGCAATTTGGCAGCAGAGAGTAGAATGTTCTCCTGCATGGTTTTTAGATAAGCAACCGTATTCATGAACCCAGGTATAAAGTGCAGAAATGCAGCCCCACACCACAACAACGTCGCCCCCTTGTTGCACTTGGGGTGAGATGCAATAAGGTAAATATCGCTCAGTCTTCGTGCGCAAAGCACGAACACTGCGGTGGTAAAACAGTTGAAAACGTGACTCATCACTGAATAGGACTTTCCCCCACCTCTCCATTCCCCAGTGCTTCCTTTGAAAACACCATTGCGTTCCTAACTTCATGGTTTCTTTAAAGTAACGTATGAATTTAAACCTTGATCTCGTAGAAGACGTGAAACAGTCATTGACGAAACCTTTTTACCAGTTATTTCCTGAAATACCCCTTCGAACATTACGAAGACTGGATTTCCTGCTAGTTTTTGCTGTTCGTGCGACCACTGTGCGGCCGCTCCGCTACACCACCCGTCTCATGAAATTTAGAAATGGTATTGCTCACACATGACTTGCATGTAACTCTGCTGCAATCGCTCTAAAAGATTTGCTGGTTATGCTCATGCCAATAATCTGCCATTTTATTTCAACCGACACCTTTTTTCTAGACATTATTTACAGAAAACGAACACTACAATCACTTATCACACACAAATTGAATTCGTTATGGGAAAATTTTTTTAACCTCGCCAGGAAAATTCTTTTAGTGTGGCTATCTGTAGTCAAGTATATGTACTAACCAAATGGTAAAATCTCGGTGGATCAACAAATAATATCCACTTTCACAGCACGGAAACAATGAAATTTTTATATATATATTTTTTGTTAAGTTCATAAATTCATTAAATGGCTTATAAAAGATGTGTAAAATTTTTAGGAGTTTAATTTATTCATTAAATTTTAGCCCTATCTATTCAATAAGTTTAAAAAATCTACATTACTGTATATAATGTTTTTTTAATCGCTTCAATAGGCTGAAAAATGTAGTAATTTTTGTCTGTCCCAACACCTTAAATAATTACTAAATAATAAACCTATTACTTTTAAAATATGATTTTTACACCAAAATATATGGTTTTAACACCACAATAAGCGATGGAATATAGGAGAAATTTAAACCAATATTATAGAGCCAAGGGCTTCCCACCAGAAAAGTATAGGTGGCCCTATGTTTTTGGTTACAACTGTACATGCATATTTACTTAGCAGTGATTGGTTTTCCGTAGCCTCCGTAGTCTTTAGAGAGTTAGGGTCTATCCAACTTCTACGGATTGTTGCGGATTATGGACTTACGGCCCCTGTGTGGATAAAGCGGTGAAGTCGATCTCCTACAAATATTAGACCCTACCTTACAAAATACGAAGTATGAAGACAGAGCTTTACTGTGCGGAGCAGGGATGCAATTCTCCCCTCTACATTATCTTTGTTTATTTTAAGTCTCAACCATTTAGATGGGATATAGTGTAGACTTGCCACCGATATGAGCTGCTGTCTAGACTAGAAAGGACTGAATTTGAGTCTCAGTGCGTGAACGCTTATTTCCTACGGTAACAGCAAAGAAAGGTTTACTTTTCGAGATCAAACTACTTATTCTCCCATGACGAGACAATAAATCTCCTTATCTGACGATTTTCTATTAAAAACATCTGAAAAAATGTGTCCTTGACAGGAAATTTATAATTTCAATGTGAAAGATTATGTACAGTAGCCCCATGGCTTCTTTGGTGCTGACTGACAGTTCACAGCTGACTTCTGACAGTCAATATTTAGGTATATACCTAAATTTTGACTGTCAGAAGTGACAACTGCTAAAGACATGGTTTTTGAAGATCATATAGTTCGGCGTAGGGATACATAATTTGGTCTGGTAGCTTTTCAAAGCCGTCAGAAGTCAGCTGTGAGCTGTCAGTCAGCACCACAGAAGCTAAAACTGAGGTATATGTATGATTATTACCTCAGCCAAGGATCCAGGGCTAGAATTCCTGTCACGCTTACATTTTAAAATGCATCATTTCCACTTTTAGAAGCTTTCTGAATACATTGTTAGAAATTTAAATTTCAATAAAATCAACATGCTTCATATTCCTAGATTCATTTAGAGTCGTATCACCACATGAAGAAATTTATTATGACACTTCAAAAAATTAATTAATTCACTAGTATGTATTCTTACGCCAAGATTTGTGTTTGGAAGTTTTCAACTAATTAATATAATGACCAAATATCATCTTTAGTTACTTTACCATATATTAATACGCACAAAAAGGTTCTCCCTTTTTCGCCACGACTTATTACTATTCCAAAATGTACGAATTTAATTGCGCTATTAGAGAAAGTTTGAGTGAGGAAGAATGTGAGAGAAAATTTATTTGAGGAAGAGTGGTGAACCATTTAGGAAAAAACATCCTAATACTTCTGGCTGGTATTTTACTCAGACCTCCCGGTTATTGAAAACTAGACTAAACAAGCCTGGGACATTGAAGTCAGGCAGTAATAATCACGAGAATTTAATAACGGTGGACTATAGTTTCGTGACGTTTTAACATCTCACAAAAAATAAAACTTAATTTTTTTTTGGGGGGGGGACTTTGTATACTAATATTCATTTTATACTTTTTACAATCATCACTGTTAACTTTATAGGGGTAAAATGCAATATATTTACTAATAAATATTTGTTATTGGAACAATCATTTACATAAACATTATTACCAAATAAGCAGTGAAATAACGGTTTTACATTTTTTTACACAGATAAATAAGTTCATAAAAAATATTTCGGTACTGATACAAACCTATATTAAAACTTACATTTTGTCTGTCACTCTGATTCCCAGATTATAATTTTTGGCACACCATCTTTCTTTTTGTTTGTCAATGTAACTGTAACTGTAACTGTAAATCAAGCATGAATTAATTTGATAGTTTTATTCCATTTAACATTTGGTAACATTTTCATCGTGACTCCATTTATAGTGAAACTCAGAAATATAAATAAATATCACCTAACAAAACTAAACTTAATCGCTCTTTTAGTTTTACCTAAAAAATTGTTTAGAACTTCTAAGATTTATGAAACTAAAATTAATAAAAGAGATTTTTGCATAAACATGTTGAGAAAGATAGCATCATATAGTTAAACAAACATTGCATCACCACACCTCAGCAGATGAAGTTTATTTTTATTAATTTGTCACCTCTCACTAGGAACTAAATTTGCTCTCAATTTTTAATCATGTAATCACAATATTAATTCACCAATTTTTCGAAAATCTTTGGTTTTGGTGTTCGTTCAACTTTATGGGTTTTTAGTCTGCTATATAATAACATTGGTAAACAAATTGTAAAAAATTTTCAAATGGTCTGCATCTGTTTGGTGTTGTAGCTCCCTACAACAGGCAGCGACGGCTCGGTCAGGATAGCTTTCTTGCGGGATGACACCATGATTTTTTTTTCTTGATATGCAATATATGAAAATACTTTTATTTTCCATCATCCTAAATTTTTGAGAGTTAATTTCTTGAAATTTTAAGATTTTTAATCAAAATTTGTAAAGTGTAGCACATTTTTTAAAAACTTAACCTTGTTTTAAAATGGTATTTTAATTCAGATAAAAACTTAATCACTTAATTAAAGAGTATTCTATTCACTTATCTGCAAATGTAGTATTTTCTTACTTATAAAAACTTATTTTATTACATTTATGAAGAAATTTTAATGAAATCTTGTTTACTGTACATGCACAGTTGAATGAAATTGGGATATCATGCAAGTAATGTTGTGATAGTCCCTTTAAGTACTAAACTTATGATATGTGGTAATAATCCAGCAGCAGAATACATATTGGTGGTGGGGGTGGCCTTGGTAGGGACTGGAGAGGGGAGAACATGTCAGGACAACTCCAGTCCAGTATTCTCCTCAGTATTGTGTTGGGGGTGACCTTGGTAGGGACTGGAGAGGGGGGAAAATGTCAGGATAACTCCAGTCCAGCATTCGCCTCAGTATTGTGGTGTTACCACCCACTCCACTACCACTTAGATACGGCCACACTAGACTAAAAGGAAGGTGGGGGTAATCTAACATAAGATATGTGACAAAGAAAGCAAGACATTAGCAACAATTAAATAACAATATGAACGTTTTATTCAAGATAGCAACAAATGAAACAATAAATTACATGGCCTCAAAAATCCATCGGAGGTATGTTGAAAATCATATCAATGTTAAAGCGCAGTTTCATCATGCGAATGTTTCCTCACGAAACATATTTTTGAGCCAACTAGGTTTGTCTGGAAGAGACAACAACTCTACAAAACTACACTGTAAGTTTCACTACAGTGAATATTGACAAAACAACCTTAAACGTTTGACTATTTGAACAATTCATTATTTTCAAAATATCTAGACAAATATTTATTTGAATACAAAAAAGAGCCTAATGGGCATCTTTGAAACGATTACCAAAGTGTCTGCTTCACTACATTGAATACAGACAGCTTTAATAATAAAGTTGAATTCAATATTACACAGATATTTATATGAACACGAGAGTTTGGCTTACCGGCATTAAGTCAAACTCCCGCGGGATTATTAAATGTAGATTCAAAGAACTTCGTTAGCAATAACTCTACTTGTTAGTAAAAAATATGACATACAAAATGACTAGTTAAACCACAAGTTATATCAATCAAATAATTTGGAAAATTATTAAGTCTAATTCGATCAATCAGAAAAACTTTACGTTAATTCAAACAACAATTAAATATCAAAACATTATAAAAAAAGGAGGAATATACATTTACTTAATGTGAAAAACTCTATCAATTTAAGTTAAATACTTCTAACTAAACAAGTTAATAAATGTGGCAATCTAATATTTACGTTATTTCACTGACACTAACGCCTAAGTGGCGCCAAAATGAATTAACTGTCTCATAATTAAATTAATCTATAAAATAAAACATTTAGTAAATAATTTACGTTGCTTATTTTGGCTTATTCCAAAAATTATATTTTATTAATTCAAAATTGAATTAGACATAATTCCAGTCTATTAAATTAACATCGATGAAGTAATATAACACAATACGTCATCATCCTGTAAATTGTCCAAGTCCAGGACAGGACTTCTCCAGATGGCGACGAATATAAATGTTTAAGACATGACCTCCTGAAGTGTCGTACAAATAATGGTCACTAAGTTTAAGAACCGCAAGGTTTAAATAGTGTTTCTAGTCACTTAGGGTTGGAAGGGGGGAATGTTCACATTGGTCGGTGGCTTCCAACGGTTATTTTTGAAGCATGCAGACGAGCACGTAGTCCTTGGTCAGACTAGGATTGGTGGGCTGTCTCCAACACGCACTGCAGTGGTGAAAGAGATCTGTTTGATTGGTGTATGTGACGTCCAGACATCATGCGGTGAGTTGGTGGTTGGTTTCGTCTTGCACACCGGACCCCAGGATAGTTTCAGTTAGTTGTTGTTCTCGGCTAGTTTTGAAAGGATCAATTAGACTTGTCCATTCGGAACCTCAGCTGTTGGCGCACGATGGCTTGATCTACCCGCTCTTCGATTTAGGACGTGAGGTGTGTAACCCAGTCTTGAAGGTTGTTCTAGCTAGAAGATACAGTTGGAAAGTACATGAACAGTTTGTGATTGTGGGGAGTTTATTTTTGTTTGATACCGTTCTTAATATAGACTGAGTCTACATAGGACTAAAATAGAGAAGCTTACTACTGCAGAAAGTTTATTAATATTTAGGTTTCATACGGAGTGGGTAGTATGACTCTTAAGGAAAACCTTGCGTGGCGCTTAATATGGGGGGTAGTACGATGTAGCACATGACAAATTTTACAGTGGTGGGGGTGACCTTGGTAGGGACTGGACAGGGGGAACATGTCAGGACAACTCCAGTCCAGTATTATCCTCAGTATTGTGGTGGGGGTGACCTTGGTATGGACTGAGTGCTATGTATATTAAATAAGTTGGTTTATGAGTCGGATTCGTATATATAATTAGTCAATTGGTTGATCAAGTGAACGTTAAATAACTTAAATAAAATAATAACAACACTTTAAGGTGTTTTAAAAGATGCGTCAAGCTCAGAGTATATAAAATTTAAAACATTAACTCAAAATAAATTTGAGATATTTCATAGTTCTAACATTACTAGAATTGATGTTCAATATGCATTAAATTAAATGATATATTGTCATATATATACAGTAAAACCTTGGATTGCGAGCATAATTCGTTGCGTAAACGTGTTCGTAATACAAAGCACTCGTATATCAAAGCGAATTTCCCCCATAAGAAATAATGGAAACTCAGATGATTCGTCCCACAACCCAAAAATATTTAATCTACAAATGATTAATATCTTTTTTATTTTCGTTATTTAAATGTAACTGTACTGTAATCAAATTTATTAATTAAATTTAATCGTGGATGGTGTGAGGTCGACGAGAGAGATGAGAGGAGGAGGTGGGTTATTGTTTAGGACGACTTTCACTGTCACTAACGGAATCACTGCTATATTTTGGCTCACTCAAATATTTTTCTTTTTGTGCGACTTTAACAAAGAACCTATCCAATGACACTGCTCAGCAGACAAAGCGTAACCATAGTACTACTCGTATTGCTAGATATCGCTCGTTTATCAAGTTAAAATTTATTGAAAATTTTTGCTCGTCTTACAAAACACTCGCAGACCAAGTTACTCGCAATCCAAGGTTTTATTGGCTGTGTGTGTGTGTGTATATATATATATATATATATATATAAACATATATATATATAAAAACACAAAATCCTCCCAAGTTTAGTCGTTTGTATGTAAATTAAATACACCAATTATATCAGGTATCAGATTTGACTACCGACACGTACGAAAAATAATTGTCGGTGAGATAAGGGTTTCCTATTTCATAGCTATGACTTAACATCTGAGAGCGGGTGGTTTTTCAGTTCTGGAGCTGAGCTAGGTAGTAAGTGGTGTGCTCATACAATCAGTTGGTTTAATTGGTCCAATAATATCCCTAATTAATTAAAACTTAGCTTACTGTTTGCGTATGCAGTGAGAAAATACATTGAACAACACTAAGCTTGGCGTTGACCAATAAAATATTACAGCCACAAGTACTACTCAGCCATCAACATTGTTGTGCACATCTGAGCTTGGAGCTAAATGGTGCCAATTTCAACAAAGAGTAGTTTCAGTGGTCACATGGTTTAACGTATCACTCTCGCACTTAACTAGGGGAGTTGGATCTTCTGAGGGTTGTTTTTACTAATCGTTTACCACCCTCCATTAACGCTAATTACATTTTCCTCCAAGTCAGCCAGGCCTGTGAAACTTGCGGCCCTAACCATGGTTCTGTGCATTTCACGGACTGAACTCAGCACCAACAAGTGCAACCTTCCTCATTTTATAAACTTCATGGAAAAACAACCTTTGAGAGCGTGATATTTGAGGTCTTGGAATAATTTGGAGCGAGCTGAAATTGGTGTACCAAGTTTGTATTCCTTATTTGACTTGCATCAATTCCCAGAACTAGTTGAGTTCTCGCACCCAATATGTGCGATGTTTGGCAGCATATACATAACTGTATGTTAGCACGTCTTGTTTCTCACATGAAAAAGAACAAACAGACGAGAGATATTGGCTTACGGACACACATATATCAAACATAATGAAAGTGACAAGATTTGTAGCACAAAAGCTACAACGCTTCTACAAATAAAAAGTTTAAAGGTATTTGTTAAAAAAATAAGGGATGAATCTTACTATTATATTTAAAGGTTTATTATTTTCTTATTAAAATAACTTTCTTTTGAGGTTGCCCCCTCTTTATTCTTAGTTTTCAATGCGACTCTTATGATTAACGGAGTTTGACAAGACTACTTTAAACTACACTTTCCTTATCCCCGATAGTGAGAATATATGTACATCCCAAACGGACAGTAAGACGTGGAGTGTAACCACAGAAAAATATACAAATCGGGAGGGATAAGCAAAGATACCAACCAGTGGCTCCTAATTACCCAAAATGTTGAATATAACTAATTACGAACTCAACGTTGACATTTCTAGATTTAAATTTAAAAATCTATTATCATTTTTTGATTGTTCTTTTCTTTGATGAATAAGCTAAATTTAAAATGACATTGGTCGAAATACTTCAAACAACTCACAACAATGAAATTTAGCCTTTCTAGCAAATAAAACAACAAATGCGAAACATGGCATTGACCCTTTTAGCTCCAAGCTAAATATATAAACAAGAGCCCTTTAAGGGTCGCTGATTGCCGGTAATACTGTCGTAAGTGGCTCTTGTTCACTTGTGTATGCATGTACAGTATTATAGGCCACACATGAAAACAACCAACTAAAGCAGTTTCATGTAAATTGAATCAGTGACTTTGAGCTTAGTAGCCCTAATGCCGTTTTAATTGACCGATCGTAGTGAGGTCCTGTTTTAATTTGACCATATAAAATTATGTCTGTCTGTCTCGATATTTATTCCGAGATAAGTATCAATTGTGTTTACCAAATTTAATAATTGGCAGGGATTTTCTTTGATCCTAGGTGGAATGACCTATATATGTTATTACGATCTAATTATCCGTGCCAAGTGTATCTTTTATAACTCGTTTTAATTGATTTCAATTAAAAATATAAGTAATTTATATACGAAAAATTACATATTTCTTAAATTTTGACCTATATTATGGGACTGACGTTTTAGACCGCGTGAACAATGGTTATTCTTTATTGCAGTATTATTTGCTTTCTGTCTAAATTAAACGCCTTGGGAAAATATTGACCTCTTATCCAAGGATAAATGTAAGGATATATTTCAGCTTGAAATCCAAAGAGAAATGTTAAGATTGTAGTAACGATAGTAACATGGAACGAGCGAGGTCTACTCTTCACAGAACTACTATTAAGACTGTAGTAACGATAAGAACATGGAGGGAGGTTTACTGTTCACAGAACTACTATTAAGACTGTAGTAACGATAATAACATTAAGGGGAGTGAGGTATACTGTTCACAGAACCACTAGTAAGACTGAATTAACGATAATAACATGGAGAGAGCGAGGTCCACTGTTCACAGAACTACTAGTAAGACTGTAGTAACGATAAGAACATGGAGGGAGGTTTACTGTTCACAGAACTACTAGTAATAGGCCCTACTATAGTAACTATAATAACATGAAGGGGAGTGAGGTATACTGTTCACAGAACTACTAGTAAGACTGTATTAACGATAATAACATGGAGAGAGCGAGGTCTACTCTTCACAGAACTAGGCCTACTAGTAATACTGTAGTAACGATAATAACATGGAGAGAGTGAGGTCCACTCTTCACAGAACTACTAGTAAGACTGTAGTAACAATAAGAACATGGAGGGAGGTCTACTGTTTACAGAACTACTATTAAGACTGTAGTAACAATAAGAACATGGAGGGAGGTCTACTGTTTACAGAACTACTAGTAAGACTGTAGTAACGATAGTAAAATGGAGGGAACAAGGTTTACTGTTCCCAGAACTACTAGTAATACTGTAGTACGATAATAACATGGAGAGAGTTAGGTCTACTCTTCACATAACTACTAGTAAGACTGTAGTATTATTATTATTATTATTAGCACCGCGTCTTACTACCCGTTCGGGTTATACGCACAAGACTGTAGTAACGATAATAACATGGAAAGAGCGATGTCTAGTGTTTACAGTACTAATTTATTAATTTAATTTAAGTTTTATCCACACCGATGAGCCCTTGAAGAAATACCTCAGTCTCTCCTCATCTAGTTGGCACGCATGGTGAAGGTCAGCGTTCAAATCCTGGCCGGATGGAGTTAAAATGGTATTTCTTATTTAGTTTTTTTCCCAGTTTCTTCATTCAAATCTTACCTTCCATATCGGAGCCATTAGTCGTTTCAGCGTTGCTCCAATGTTATCAAGCTAAAATGTATTCGAAACATTTCAATGGACATTCAAAGTTCTACAGAATTTGTCCTTAGTTGGACTTTCTAGTTCAAAGTTTATTCATAAAATGCGGTGAACGTTTCAAAGCGTTTCTTGGTGTTGAGCTCTAAGTTAAATATCTACTCTTTCAATTCATATGACGGTGGAAATATTAAAAAAAACTTTCTAGCTCTTTACAAACTGTTAACAATTTGGTGCAAAAAGATCAGCATATGTTTATTTTCATAGTAGGAATTCATTATTTATATAAAAAGCTATCATTGGTCTAAAAAATTGGGTTGACAACCGTAAAAAGTAGAGTCCTTCACAAATTAATAAACAGGGATTTATTTAGCACTCCAAAAGAACAATTTGTACATAGCTCACACTTTATCACTAAATAAACAAGACATGAAATGAATACTTTAACTGAGATGACAGTAATAAATGCAACATATCCGGGGAATGGACGTAGATCACACCACACATGAATTGTGAATGATTATTCAGCTAGTGGGCTACGCTATTAATTAATCACACACGAAACATCCGAGGTAATAATAGAATCGCAAACAATAAACACTAAAATATTTACATCATGCAAATTGATTCACCAAGGTAGCTGAAAAATCAACACTCAAGTAGTAAGTCCAAACATGCAAACATGATTGTTAAACTATTACACTTTTGATGTACAGGATGAGGAAGTTAGCTAAGAGGAAATGCACCCGCAAAGTAAGTAAAACAACACCCGGCCTATATACATTCGATACAATTTCAGTGATCAATATGATATTTCTACTTCATACGATTTAAGCCTTTGTTAAAATTAATTGTGGCATTGGAGGGTGCGAATGCCTAGTTAACTCCCCC